>JAQFYM010001706.1:0-30156 GCA_034694785.1 Agrenia bidenticulata | reverse complement strand
CGAAAAAAATGCAAACAAATTTTTTCTTAACACAAAAGATTGTTTAGTAAGTACTCAATCACGTACTTTAATATAAACAACGGCAATAATACGAGGTTGAAAGCTTTGAAACCATACAAGAAATTGTAGAATAATTTTATAAATATAAAAAATAAAATACTATGGTTTTAAATGCATTGTTTATATAGCAAAAATATACCGGATTTTTATTTGAGTTTAATTTTGTGCTTAATTTTTTGTAACAATTAGTTTTCACAATAAGTATAATATTGGTTCAAGTGTAAACTTTGCATTATCCCGATCTTGCTTGATCGAGGTTGTCATTTTATTCATTCTTGTCATAAATTTGCCTATTTAATATAAACTTTTTATTTACATTTATGTGTAGAAAATAAAACAATTGAGTAAGAAAGAGGTTCGTAAAAACTGACGTTTTACAGAAGACGAATAAAACATATCGTAACAAAAAAACCATAACTTCTAATATCGTTTCTGTTTGTGAGTGGTAAGTTTTGATTCACAGGGATTATGTAAAGACATCATGTTGTCTGTACATCCGCATAACCCTTAGTAAGTTCCCAATAAGTGTTTATTAATAACCAATTATGCCTATTCCTAAACATATACAAAAAATTAATCTTGTAAAAATTTTTATGCAAACGAGTTTCGAATATTTAATGCTTTGTCTGATGTCGAAAGTAGAGTTAAAAAATTTTTGAGTTACTGGTACATCTATAATATATTCTTTAAATAAGCAAATTTGTTGTTTGCAGAACAAAAATATGTTATTACGTTTGCTAACTATATAAGTAATATTTTGCATTCTTCGTTTATATAATAATATTAAGTATATACATACCAGGCGCCAAATTACGCAAGCCATATTATTTAGCGCGTTTTTGTAGCGTATAAATATTACATGATAAAAAAAGTTCATTAAGATTTTTTATACAAAGGCTTTTAAAATAGAAACTCGACAATTAGTTTTTTTAAGACTTTATCTGTATTTAAAATTTTGTTTTGTTGTTTTTTGCATGTTTTTTTCGCAAAAAAAAAGCAAATTAGCTCTCTTAATAATAAATTACTGTTTTATATGCTTTCAACTTGGAAGACAACTTTTCTTTAATTCTTGTAATACTAGGCGTGTCTAAGTCTCTGTGTAAAACACAGCGGCGTAGCGAGTGGCCGCGGCAGAAGGAGGACACGTGACATCCTAGATAAAAAAGTGTAGCCTATTTTAGGGGGGTTTGTTTTTGTGCAGAGATTTTTTATTGTAAAAATCTTTAATTAAAAAATGTTAAACTAAAAAATTTCAAAAAAAAAACAATTAAGATTTTTGCCAATTTAAATCGAGTTTTTATGTCATATTTTGTATAAAAAAACACTGACAAGCCCTGTTCAAAAAAAAATCCTGGCTACGCCACTGTATACACAATTGGCATTTATTTTACACAAAATATAATGTATACATAATCATAAATATTCATACACAAACTTACTGGACATATAAATTTTTACATTTTCTAAAATCTATTTATTGTAAGACTTAAGGATTCTTTATTTTAATTGTTATTGTTTTATCAATCTTAAATTTTAAGGATATAAAAATTACACTTAATATTTTATCTATAACAAAAAATTGTGTATAAATAATTTATAGAACGTTATATTTTTTTATGCAAGTATGGCTAAAAAATTTGTGTTTATAAATAATTTTCCAATTTTCGTTTTAGACTACGCCTAAGACTTTTTAAAAAATTTAAAATGGCAAAACGTTAAAAAAGATGCTTAATTTTTATTTAATTTTTTATTTTGTATTTATACAACTTATTGCTATTTTTAAAAATAAATAAGTATGGATGATCATGATCATGATCTTGGTACCTCCGTCTTTATTCAATTATATTTTACAAATTTTTAAAAAAATAAAAAATACAATACTTTATATTTTTGTTAGAAAAAATTATATCACAAAATTAAATTATTGTCTAGTATAACAATTTTATTGAAACTTGTAAATTATAGAAGAAAAAAATATTAACAGACTAAAAGAGATATTACTATGCGCAAGATTGTACAATTATGCATATTTTGTATACTTTAGCGCATATGCATGTATAAGTTTTTATGTAAAGACTTTTATAAGTTCAATTAATACAAAACCAATACGACTTGGCTACTAAGCTTGTCAATGTATAACAATATCTATGTAAATAATATTAGTAGTTTGTGCACGTAACCTGTGTACACATCATCTTTTTTATGTTTTATTATTTAAATATATCGAAGTTAAAAATGAAACTTGCTTTTGCAATGTAAATAACGCAGGACTATTAAAGCCTACACAATATTATACAGTACTTACTAAACCAGCGTTTTAAACGGATTTTTACAAAGGAAAAAAAAATAGAATGTAATTTTTAGTATTATTAAAACTAGAATTACACAGAAACACCACGACCAATCTTATACAAGTATAAAAGCAGACCTCTTAGTTTGTAAATTAAATATAGCTTTAATATTTTTAAGCGGTTTTTTTCAGATCGTTGATTAGAAACGAAATAGCTTATAAGAAGTATTGCTTACAAAAATTGTATATTCTTGGCAAAAAAGTAGGCATTTAAAAAACAGAAAAAAGAACCGTGGGCTTCTATATCCCAAATTGAATCCAGATAACCAGTGTGATTGTTCTCCTTAAGGTTTGTAATTGGAACCATTACCCCATACTCCTATGTCCTAGACTTCCTGTGATGCGTGTAAACCGCTCGCTTCTACTTTTTATTATTTGTGAAATTTTACTTCTGTCGAATTTTTCTCTTTCAATATGATATTAACATTTTGCTTACAAAAACAATATTTTGAGTATTTTGGCTTGTAATATGAGTTACAAAAAGATTTTTACATCAACCAAACTAACCTTTTTAGAATTATTTAAAACAAGAGTTGTCACGGAGAATCGAAAAAGCGCACCGCACGTTTTGCACAACGGTTCGGTGTAGGTGCGCCAAAAATTCGTCGGTGCAGGTGCGCATTGCACTATTTATGTCGTAGAAAAACAACACAAAAAACTGTAGATAATAATAGGTAAAATGAGAAAAAGCTAAGGTTATTCATAGATAACCTTTTATCAAGGAAAAAATGTTGCCTGTATAAATTTGAAAAATTTTCTTTCTATAATTATGAATTTCTTGTAGTTTTTTGTAAATTTTTCCGTAGACGTTATTGATATTTAATTACTATACAGCAGTATAAAGTTTGTATTTCTGTAGACTTAATATTTGTACACGCATACAAGTGTAAGCATTAAAAATACTGCAGTATCTGTAATAGAGAAATATGTATGTTACAAAGTTTTGTTAAATAGTTAACAAAAGCAGGAAACTATAGTAAATGAATGCGCATAAAAAAATTTTCAACGGGCTGGTTACATCTACAAAATACAGATGTACTGTTTTTATGTATGCCAGCAAATAAACTAGAATCGCTGGTACGCATAGCATGTTAAAACGTAACAAAATTTGTCATGCGGAGCTTTAACTCCTTTTGTTAAATTGATTGCTAACCGTTTTATAGGTATTTGTTTTAGATTGCACACAATTAATTTTTTGTATATCGACAGCTAAGAAAAAAGGCCAAGTTATATTTTGTGTAAAATTTTGTCACCGTCTATTAGCATTCTGAAATTTTCTGACAAAGCGTTGTATTAGCGGCAATCATTTTAAAGTCTCAATCAAAACTTTTTGTACTTGTAGCTGTTTTTAGTTTCTTTATTGGTGAAATATTTTTAGAATATCTTTATTACAGACCTTTTGTTAAAAAGCTTACAAAACCAATATAAATCAGCCCTTCAACCGTACGTTAAGCGTTTACATATCTTATAAGCAAAATACATATTTAGGCATATTCGCGCGACTACGGGCCTTATATTATATATACATAAATCTAAAAAAAAAAGGGTATTAAAAACACAAATTGCACACAAAAAGACTATACAACAATTGCGAATACAAATACATAAGATATATACAATCCAGGTTATTAAAAACTTAGTAAAAAACAATGTAATTGTTTAAATAAATTTTTTTCTAAAAAAAGATCCTAGCAGGTCAGTGGCGTAGCCTGGATTTAGAGTCTGAACAGGGCTAGTCTGTGTTTTTTACAAAAAAATGGGTTAAAAACACGATTTATACAGTGCAAAATCTTAATTATTTTTTTTAAAAAATGTCCAGTATAAAATTTTTTAAAATCAGAATTTTTAATCAAAAAGATCTCTGCACAAAAAAATTGCCCCTTCCTTTATTTAGGCGTAACTTTTTTTTCTGGGGGGGGCAAAGCCCTTACCTGCCCCCCATAGCTACGCCACTGCAGCAGGTAGACTACAAAATCGTATCATATTGGGTAAAACGTACAATAAATTACTCAATTTATCGAAATAACAGGAAACATAGTAATTAACTATATGAATGCAAGTTGATTTGTTTTGAAAAATGGTTTATTTTTAAACGCCAAAAACACTTCAAAAATGCCTATTAATAGGACTAATATTCTTGAATTTGTTATAAGACTGCAAAGGTTGCTTTGTTGCGCCAGTAAAACCAAATTTGTATTGCAATTTTTTTTATAAGAGAAACTGCATTTTTTATATTTTTGTGCAGTCTTTTTTAGCCAGCTTTTACATTGTAACATATGGTGTGGAGAGTGGTGCGGCGCGGTGCCTTTGACCCCGTGCCTGTGACCCAATGCGATGCGGGTGCGTTTTTTTACGTTTGGTGCGGGTGCGCTTTGGTGCGGTGCTTTACAATGACAAATCTGTAAAAATCGTGCAAACAACGACACTGGAATACACGTCATTAAAAACATAGAAAAACACACGATTGCAGAGTGGTATAAAAAATAAACACCTATACTGATATATTCTAAAAGTATAGTGTAACAAAAACAAGTATACTTAGTTATGCATTTAGTAAGACTTGCCCTGATATCGGGTAACCTTATGTAATATACATCGGGTTTTAATAACACAAAATGTAGACGCAAATAGATTAATAAATTTTAAAAAGCACTCGTATATTTTTTCTTGCATGGGGAATAAAGTTTTTTGTAATTGCACAATAAATTAGGTTTTATACAAAAACATTATTTATAACGTATTTTACAACAAAAAAAAAGCACTAAAAAAGCTTTAAAACTTACATTCTATAAAAAAATCGCGGTTTTTTTTTTTGTATGCAAATTTGAAGAAAATTCTGTAAAAAATGGCGTATTTTTAAATTTTTTAGCTTATTTTTTTTATTGCAAATGTTTTACCACCACTTTTATTGTCCATAATCAACAAAATATATTGGGCCGAAAGTATTGATATGCACCTTGTATAAGAATATTTTTTATAAAACGTTTTTACAATGTTGCGGTTACTTGACAAGCTGTAAACAAAACCTACATGCCCTGGAGTAGCTGCATTTATCACCAGATAAACTTTTTGCCTAAATGGCATGCACAGGGGTCGTTTCTAATTTTGTTTATAGAAATGTTTTACAAAGAAAGGAAAAGGCCACCCTCGGCTTAAAAACTAAAGGTAGTTTTCGTATAAAACTTGTGTCTTAAATAACGCGATATTATAAGCATGTATCAAAACATAAAAACAACAA
Organism: Agrenia bidenticulata; assembly: GCA_034694785.1. Classification (NCBI taxonomy): domain Eukaryota; kingdom Metazoa; phylum Arthropoda; class Collembola; order Entomobryomorpha; family Isotomidae; genus Agrenia; species Agrenia bidenticulata. The sequence goes on along the minus strand of JAQFYM010001706.1, from coordinate 24,508 downwards.
ACACTATCAAATTATGAAAAGCCCAGTAGTTTTACACAAATTCAACTATGGCCCAGCACATTAATTTGAACTTATACAAATGCGTTATTTTAAACTTCTGGAGAGGAAGGGTCGTGTGAAATTCCACGCAGCTGGTACTACAGAGACAATCTTAAAGATGAGCCCCTCAATAATGATGGATGAGCCGACAAATGTGTTGAAAAACAAACAAGCAAAGACAAAAGTCGATGCTTCATGGCGAGCCTTTTACGAGGACCCGCCTGGGTTAAATCTGATTTATCTGAGGAGACTGCCGAATAATACCACAAAGTGTTTTATAAAGTGCGATCCTTTTGATGAAAGACTCAAACACAAACGGGAAAGACTAGTTGTGATCAGGTCTAATCCCGCCTCGACACGCTGCTTATCGGCCGGATAGGTAGAAATTTTTCTTACATAACGTGTATGAAGAAGACTCAGATGAAGGCTGGACGCCAGCCGATAAATAAATAAACATACCAAAAGCCAAAGCTTATGCAGATCGTACAGCGAACCTTGGTGTCTGTGAAAAACAAAGTTTCGACAATATTTAGAATCATAAAAATCAAAAAAAGATAAACCAGCAAAACCAAAGCTAGACAATCTGCAGAGGCTGGACTTGATCCGGCTGGGAAGACTCCTATGGAGCCTGTCAAGCCCCAGTACACCACACTAGGCCTGGGAAATAGTTGTCAAAGGGAGGACAGAATTTCAATCTCGACCAGCCGACAGAGGAAATGTGTCAGGCAAACCGCTCTCGGGCGAACAAGCACTAGGCATTGCCTTAACGGTACGACGCTGCAAGAAGCAGCATCCATGAGGTCCTTTTTCCTCACCGGGGGAAATGATAACCACGCCGCAAGCCGTGGTTTAGACTTAACAAGCGGCTTGATTTAAGTATGACTGCTTAAAGGCGCTATACTGAACGAAGCGGTGACTGCGAGGCGTCCAAAAGATCCCAAAAAGTAAATATATCACCATAAAAGCACTTGGGTATGCTATGGAATTAGCAGAAGAGTGCCTGGAGGCGCTCAACTGCGCCCTCAAGGCCCGTCTATTGCATTCATTCCCCTAGGCCTATCTATAGCGTATGTGAGACAAGAGATTTACTGACCGGTTCGCAAATAGAAAATTCTGGACGGCCATAAAATCGACAATCAGCAAAAAAAAACGCAGGATTCGCATACACTTTGTGTGCATTTCAGCCAGGCTTGACCTCGGGGGATTTGATTAGATTTCATCTCCAATGGGTTATAATTTATGTCGTTTATACCCCTCTAAAATAGTGTTAAGATAAATCTCAAGAAGTTACTCTCGGAGATAATGGAGAAGCAGTTTATCAGTATCAAGCAAACCGGACATTGACAGCAACACCAGCACAAAGAGGTTTCAAGCCGTAAGATCCTGCACCATATGCCCGGAGCTACGGATGAGCCGGACATTTAGGAGATGGACGTGGAGTACAGAAAGCAAAAAAGGCTTGAATTTCTACAGGAATATCGGGGATCCAGAGATGAAAAAGCACCGATGCCATACACGTACAGACTGATGCAAGAGGACAAAAAAAAGGTGCGAGAATATCAAGCGGGCAAGAACAACTACGAAGACAAGGATAGAAGAGGATGCCTTCATGAAGAATGCAAAATGACAATCGTAGCCCGTAGAAACTTCGAAAGGCTCAAAATGAAAGCACTTAGATGCTAGATCGTAGGGAAAAGGGAAATAACTCGGCGCAAGCTCGGATTCCATGTTGAGAAAAGAGTTGACTGCGAAGCAGCTCTTGGATATGGCAGGTGATAAGTACCACAATGGCTCATGCCTCGTATTGTTTGAATTGAGTATAACCGTGATCCTGCGAGAACCACAGGATGCCAAAAGTATTTTAGTTAAAGTATTTGGTTGCAGCCCCGCAAGCTTTTGCGGCATTGAAAGGGCGAGACACAAAACCGACTTTAGGGGTCTAGTGTGTAAGAAGACGATGAGAAACCTCATTGCGTTAGACAAGTTCTGCTCCGACGCCGCTGGTAGCCCATAAGACAACTCTGTGGAGCTGAGGTATGAGGGTAGATCACTTTTATTGCCTCAAGAGACATAGGAATATAAGGACCCAAGGTATAAAGGTAAGCGGTCAGCCAAGAGACTCAAGAAGCTGGCAATTAACAGTGGCCTAAAGACCATTGATACTGAGTTTGTGATTAACCGGGAGTGTGATGTCCTGGCACAAGATAAAACTGGCTAAAGAAAGCAAACAGCAGTAAGGCTCCTGTCAGTGCGAAAAAAACATACCAATATTAAGTAAACATATGTTGAACAAATGTCTCTTGTTTCTTCTTCGACCTCTACAGAACAGGTATACCTGTAAGTGATACTGCGCAGCATACTTCCTTACCCTCGAGCACTATCTCAGACAGTGTGATCTCTACTCTAAAGGGTAAAATTCTGTCACAACGACAACCCTTCACAGAGGGGAAGTCGGTAGGAGGTCGTACCACCTCGCTTAACTATATCGATAACTGCAGCAGAATAGTGTCAGTTAATGAGACCTTCAAATTAGAGGTATGCATCAGACCGAAACGAAACGGGAAATTGTGGTAAATAAAAAAAAAACCGGACCGGCAACAAGAACCGGACCGAAAGAACGGACCGTAACAAGATCAGAAAACAAATACCAAATGTCAAATCTGCTATTAGAGTCAAAAAAATAGAAAAGACTTGACCCTTGTTTCCGGTCCAGTGCAGACCTCTACTTTGAATGTCTGCTAAAGATCCTATCCAGAGGCTTTTTTGCGTTGACAGAAATTGTCAAGCCTAGCACCAAATATCTACGTGTCTCGATAAAGATATCCTTGTGCCATCTACCGCCGGGTCGGTAACAAGCTTTCTCAACAGATAACTAAAAGGTGTCTAGAAAGAGCAATTTTTAAGCAAAAACTGTTGTCTGGAAAAAGCAAGGGAAAAGGTTACGCAAAGACAGCCGCAGATCCTCTCTTTGAATATAAATGGGACCGATGTTTACACTTGAAAAGCTAGTTCTCATGCTTCGTAGAATGGCCGTAGACATTGTCTGCTTTTACGAAACGCAAAGGTCTCAGAGACAAAAAAAGGCTATACCTTCCAAGGTACAAAAAAGGCCGAATTCTCTGGTGGCGATGGAGCCCCTGGCCTCCGGTATGGTAGTAAAATAGGCTGTGGTCTGTCTTTGTGAGAACCAACACACGACCTGACGGTCTTTCAGTTATTTTTGTAGGAAGCCGCAGGAATTTACAGTGGTGAACGTGTATAAATCGCACGAGCGCGCTAGAAAGATTTAGACCACCGAGTTCGTAACCAATCTGATAAAGAATTCAACGGCCGCGGAACGCGTCATCGTCGTTGGTGACTATAACGACAAAATAGAGTAAATGCTGCGCAAGCTCGCTATGCGAAGAGCAACGGCGTTCGCGCCATGAGCCCCACAGAAAGGGACCAGGACTGTCCCAACCTTCGCCGTACGGACCAACCTAGTAACCTTAGGATCTCCAACCTGTTAGGGCTTATTACACTACAGAGCGTTATGTTACGTTGGCAGCTCTCTGTCCACTTACCAGTGGTGAAAACTAGTTGTGTCATCACGGCAGAGCCTGTCAACAAGACAACCATCTTTGATAGAATGAAGCTGGCGCACCCAAAAATAGCCAAGGCTATTCGCAACTGCCTGTATTGACTTCTTACAGTTGACATACTACCTAAATGTGACGAGCTTCTATAAGGAGCTGACTGACGTACTGAGAAACTCAAAGTCATACGTGAAGTCGTGTAGTGCATGAGAAGGCTTAAATACCAAACAGGATTAAACAGGCTGTGCGTAAGTAACGCTCGGCCTTAAAAGGAGTACTAGGAGGCAAACTGCCAATTGATGAACTCAGGAAGGCCACATAGGTTCCGCAGAAAGTTTTTAAAGTCGCTTGAAGACGAAGTACGCAAAAATTAATGGGTAAATACTGTGTTTTTTTTGCAAAATACGATTACATAAACGCATGGAATATGTGAATAGACTAACGGGTCGCAACTCAATGGTTGCCCTTGCCGGAATAGTCTACAACCCAGGAACTAACATTTCTGAAACAGATGTTTACAAATGCGATAAAAATTGGGAGCAGCACGTTGCAATGCTAAGTGCTGACCCAAAAAAGCCAAAAAAAGTAGTGCTACAAGCACAAGCCAGATTTGAACAAATCTCAGATGCAGCGATAAACTGGCCATAAGGCCATGCCTCTTATGAGATTAAGCAACAATTACGCTTGTGGCCCCGACGGTATACCCGCCGAGTGCGCAGAGCTTGTCTCACAAGAGGAAACCGCAAAAAGTCCAATGGCCAAGTGTATTCTACACTTATTCAATGGAGTCTATACAGGTGACTCTTTCCCTCTAGAATATTGAACACTGTGAGGTAGTCCGTATCCAAAAGAAACGCGGCCCATGATTACTAAAAACTATCGAGGCATCGCGCTGATAAAAACCCTCCTAAAGGTATTTACTAAGATCCTGGCCGAGAGGCTCCAATACAAGGCTGTATTCCAGAAAGTACTCCGCCGACTGCGCTCCGCCTCCGTAGTAAATTAGAAGTGTGTGGCGCAAGCAGCATGCCTGCCTGAAGCGTGCCAACGAAAAAATGCCACAAATCTTCGACTTTCTTACTCTTTCGTAACCTTAAGAAAGCGTATGACATGGGTCTCCATGACAGTCTGTTATAAACCTTAGTTATGGGCGGATTGATTAGGTTATGGTTAAATTAAACATGCGTATGTTGCCTATACTTGTATGACCGTTAGAGTTACTTCTAAGTGTGGCAATGCTTTAAGGTATGAGAAAGGGAAAAGTCAGAATTGCCCGATGTTCCAATTCCTTTTAAGCTTTTTGATCGACAGCGTCCTGGCCAAAATAGCCCCTATTGCTGTCGAAGGCCTCCTAGGATGCCTGTAGGGACTTGTCTTTGCCAACGATACGGTCATAGTAGGAGAGTCAATTGCAGGCATTTCAGACAAGCTCAAAGCCATTGAAAAATAACTCAAGGTTTACCTCATAGAGCTGTATCCAAGCAAGTGCAGCTTAATAGAGATTCAGGCGGCAGCCGCTCGGCATAGGCCTTTAAACTCACTCAAATTGGTAAGGCCATGTCAGTGATGACCAAATATGGCTATTTAGAAATCGAAGTTTAACAAAGACCTAGACATCGACGAAATCGCCAACCAGTGACTACAGCTGACACGAGGATGCCTGAAACAGCTGAGAGGTACCCTCTCATCACAACAGGTGCCACAAGAGTATAAAGCTACACTTTTAAAAACGACCTAATCCTTATTTCGATGTATGGATCAAAAATACTTGGTATGAACCAAAGACGAGTCCTGCCCGTAAAATTAAATTTTGACAACGGGCTAAAATTCATCCTAAAAAACAAAACCTTTTTAAGGCACAAAGGCTGCGAGGAATTTGACATCAAACCATTTTCAGTCGACGCCGAAAAAAGCCGCGTGCGGGCGGTTGGTATATGGTCTGAGGGCAGATCACTTATTGACAAGCTCATGGCCTAACATCCTGCGTATAACGCAAGGAGAAGAACATGGTGAAAACTATCACACTGCTTTATCAAGACAGCGTGGTATCACGAACTACGTGGACATCCACGATGCTATGGATAGATTTGCAGCCAATCGGCTGGCAGCTTGGCCCGTGAGACCCGGATCAAAACAAAAGCTTTTGCTGCCAAATGCAAATTTATACGCGACCAACACGAAAGAAAAAAGGCATACGAGCTAAATTTTCTCCGAGGGGCGTCTCAGGCAAAAACGATCATCAGGACGGGTCACTTCAGGTCCTCGAAACTGCTGGCAGGTGCAAAACAAAAACATACATGTAAAAATACACGTGCGTGTGCTGCGAAGCACTGTGTATGGAAGATGTGCAACACTTTTTTCTCTTGAATGCTCGGCCTGGACAGACCTGCGGGTTAAGTGCTTACGTCAACTTTTTGGTATCCCGCCGACACCATGGCACGGCTGGTACGGACACAAATGGTAACAATACGCCTGCAAAGAGAGATGAACGTTTTCTTTCGGGACCACGCCGCCTCACTGAGTGACTCAGTCTACTTTTTTAGTGAGGCAACCCCACGGCGGTGGCTGTAAATAAAGTAAGCGTTTGTACACACCCAGGATTTTAAGTCAAATTACCCCCAGCGATCAAAGCATATATGGGTAGGATGGGAAATGATACCCAGGATAATTTTTATGACGGTAGCAGAGTTTTACCACTGACAGTCAGCAGAGTAGTCAGTGTTTGTAAGCAGTAGATACATTTTTCTGTAATGCCGTGACGGGCGTGTTGGTTGTAAAAGTAGGCAGCAAGCAGCCAGAGGGAGACAGGAAATCATGAACAAATATTCATTTTGTTAAAAAATTTTAGTATTTTTTAACAAAACAGGGTGTTCTGCAAGTATGGTAGTGCTTAAAATGGCGGCCGCGTTTTTCAGCCAGAAAAGTAGTCTGGTAAAAATAAGCCCTCTAACTAGGCCAAAGTATAACAAAAAAGTGTAAAGGTCACAAATATAGAGTATTTATTGTAGTTTTTCTTGTTGCAGTACACCCTTTGCGTGCTTAGAATCATGTAACGCCTTTTAAAATTACCCTTTTCAGCTTTATTGTCTTGTTATTAATGTAACCTAAATAAAATGATCATTAGAGAAAAAAAGAAGCATAACAGAACTGAATTATAAAACGCTTTATTACGTGAATATGCAATTATGGACTTTGTAAAAAATGATTGTAATATGTGAGCACTATTTAAGCCTGTTTTGTTCTGTTTTAATATCTCATCTAATGATCGATTTACCCAGGTTATATCAAAAGAAGAACAAAAAGCAAGAATAAGGGCAATTTACCAAAGTTTTCTACTGTTTTGAAGCACGCAACTGTATAATTTAAAAAAAACAATAAATACTCATATTTTTTTTTTGAACTTTTTTGTTGTACCTACGCCTAATAACAGGTCGTATATTTACCAGGTTACTTTTTGGCGAACAAAAAAAAAGGTCTGAAGTTAATGCACAGGCATACTTTTTCAAAACTATGTATATCAAAGTTTGACACATAAAAAAGAACTAAAAGCCTAAAGACAATTGCCTTAAGAAGTAAAAAACATGTCGCTAGTAATCGTATTTCCTATATTTAAGTAATATATTATAAAACTTTGCATTTTTTGTCAAAAATTTTCAGCAAAGCAATCTTGATAAATCACGATACCCAATAAAAAATGTTATTTGAAATTGTTTATCCTGTAAAATATAAGATTATTATACATTTTTTTTTACTCTAGAGTTTTTAATTTTTTTATTTTATCAGCAAGTGAATTTTTAAACTGCAAGAATATAGTAAATTATCTAAACGAGTCACGCCTTGTAGTTTAGTCTTTGTTATTTACCTTCATGTAAGGTCGATTTTGCAATTATTTATATCTTTATTAAATCATAGATAATGTAATGTTTTTATTATTAGAAAATAAATTGCAACACGAGATCATAGTGAAATATTTAAAGTTTTCTAGACTTAAGTATATTATCACATATAAATGAAAACAATTTTTTGTCTAGTTATTGAATAGTCTAACCATTAAGTTTTTCGCACTGGTTTCGACATCGAGCTTTCTCCTATAAAAGATACCAACAAGCAAGTTTTCTGCCTTTTTTTCAGTTTTGTATTCAAGCAAAATGTTGGTTAAGGGGTTCGTTTGCATTTTTTTTTTTCTTCTGGTAAAAAAACAAGCTTAAAAGCGTAAAAGTTCTTATTACAAAATTACAAAAATAAACTAAGGGCGTTTCGCTTCGAATAATTGTTTTTTTTCAGATCAGTTTTCTTATAAAAAGATTTTTTGTATAATCTTAAATTATAAACAGTTTCTTTAGAAAGCTTTTTTGGTTTAAATTTTCATTTTTTTATTATAAAACCAAAAACAAAAACAGAAGCATGAAAAATTATAATAAATTTTTATTTATTTGCCGTAAATAAAAAAAATATACCGTTTATGTTTACGGATAAAATTATATCATTTATGAATAAAATAATACTGTATGTTTTTTGAGTATGACACAGTATCAACAAAAAGAAACGCAATTATAAATTCCATATTATTTTTATACGGTAAACTGTAAAATTGCTTTTAAACATAGATAAAAAGAATAAGAAAGCTTGTCAACCCTGGCAGCTACACGTAACGCCTTTTTATACATATATTGATAGCTATTGTTGTTTTTATAGGCATGATTTCTGTTATAGAATTCAGCATATGTTTTGCCGTTGCTGCTAAAAAAAAATACAAAAAAAAACTTATCAAAAAAAAAATCAAGCTATATAAAACTATAAGCCGACGTATTACGTGTCATAACGACGTTGTACTGTAAAAAAACTTTTTTTTTACACTCTACACGACACTATACTGTATGTCAATCCTACCTGAAAAAAACTGACTACACAGCGCGTGTAAAATACACAACTAACACTGCAGTAAATGAACAGGGCATCGTAAATTTTCTTAGTTTTGATAAGTAAGAATCAATTTTATGGGTTTATTTTCTTATTAAACGACCTGTTTACGTCATGTTTTTAATAATATATTTTACTTTGCGGTTTTTTAAATTCCAACAAAAAACATTGCGCACGTAAAATTTTTTGGTTATGTTATTGTTTGCCCTTTTTCTCGGTTTTAAATTATGTTGTAAAAAATTTACTTTTGAGTATGCACTAAAGACACATTTTAAAAGTTACCCTATTAAGGCAATAAAATAGCATGTAAATGCTATATGTTTTGATTTTTGAAGTTACCTCTAAAAAATTTACACATATCAAAAACATTAAAAACATAGCATATGTATATATAAACGACATAGCACCAAGAAAATGCGATTTCTTACGATACATACACAAAGCCTTCTTTTTTTAGATTGCATCAATGAAAAAACTTTGTATACGTTACCGTATAAGCGCATAATCCGTGCAGTGCGCTTAGAAGGACGCCAGGTACTATATATAACACCTTAATAATGAATTCATCGTTATATTAAAGACTTGGGTCCACAAAGCGCACTTATCGAATATAACAGCTATAACGGTACATATAAATAAAATCGAATACTATATCAAAGTTGTTATGTCGTTTTTTGTAGTATTGAAACAAGCAGTACTAATTTTACATAGTGACAGTCTATATTCAATTTTTTAATGTTTGCAGAATGTGCTTTTATGGTAATAATGATTGATATCTATCCGATTTTTGCCTACGCTCTGATATGCAGTAAATTCCGTTGTTTCTGCGATTTTTGGCTTTGAAATAAATTAACTCAACTATGTCGAATTGCAAAAGCCACTTCATATTTAAATGTATTTTATATATAAGGATTTTTGTTACAATTAGTATGTAATATTAAGTAGGTTCTATATATTATGTATCTTTTATAAATAAGAGTATCATATGACGGCAAAAAAAAACTTAAACTTTTGTTTTATAATTTCTTTAATTTATACGTTTTGGATATTTTTCGATATACTATTATTATTTGTAAACGTACAAACGACTTAACAAAAAAACATTAAAAAGATTAAAAAGGAAAAAAAGGAAAAAAATACGAAAAAAGAAAAAATAAGAAGAATTGTTGTGCTTAAAATTTACGCTATTTCAAAAATGAAAACGGTCAAGTAAGAAGTGTTCCAAAATTGTATCATAACATTTGTAGCACTAAACGTTGTTTATTGTGGTTGTTTTACTAATGTTGAGTAAAATTTTTCAATATGTCATTTTTACATATATGATGTAACAGTTTTTACATATTGCGTGTTTTTGTTTTGAGGCTTAATTGCATTTGCTTGCCCTTTTTTTATTTTTTATTATTATTCACGTCCTCTTTTTTTAGGTAAGAAAAAAACTAGTCTGTACTTGTTGTTATGCTTAAATAGACCTTTTCAAAAAGAAGTAATAAATTATAAAAAGAACTTAAGGTTATAACTTTTTATATATTTTAAAGCGAACTCAGAGAATTGAAGACTATTTTTTGCGGAAACTTTAAACTAAAAAACGTATTATTACTTTGAAACGGACATGAAGAAGGTTAAAAAATATTCGTTGAAAAACCATTGTTATCTGAGAAAAAAACAAGCTATTGAAAACCAATTTTTTTTTTAATAAGGCAAAATAAACTGTTACAAATTGAAATCGAACACGCCATAAGCAAATTTTTGCAATTTTTGTTTTTTGGCTTTTAAAGAGCTTTGTGCTACAACCATGACCGTAAAACGTTAATAAAAGTGTTTTTGTTGCCTATATAGGTAGTTCTAAACAAAATATTAGATATTTTATATCTTTTTAACCGGTACAAAAATAAAACAGTATAAGAAGATTTTGTTTTCAACGATATTGCAACATTTTAAAAACAGACCGGGTAATGCGTGTAAAAAATAAACCTAACGACAGTTTTCTAGTTTATAAAATAATGTGTGCTATATATTGAATCAGTTAAAATTTATGCAGCTTTCTACACAAAAGATTTTATATGTACAAGATTCCTTTAATGTGTGCAATAATAAAATTTACGTTTTTGTTTTCCAGCAACTTTTTTTTAATAACGCTGCGGTAGTCAAGTAATACAATTTTTACTTTGGCAAAAATACCGATTACTTTTTTAATATATATTTACGTCCGGGGTATAATAAAATTTATTTTTTATTATTACTCTTACGAAAGCAGCAACTCAAAAGTGTATGACACATATTTGCGTTGTAAAAATGTGTAATTTTCTTAACCATAAAATAACAGATTAATAAAAAAAAAATATTTAAAAAAAAGTATTAATGTGTTACAGACTTCAATTGAACCATTTTTTTTGTATATAGGTATTTTCAAAAACTTTTAAATTACACATGCAAGTAAAAAAAATACAGAACGCGTATGTGAAACATTTGTCATAAGTTTTCTTTATACATATATACGTACTACTTTGTCCAAAACATACTTATGGCGTGATTTTTGAACTAAAACTTATTATTACCAGATTCCAAGTTAGCTGGTTACACATATATTTGCAAAAATCGTATTTTACATCGTGATTTTTGCAAATTTTTGTACATTTTATGGAAAAAACTGTGTATAAATTTTTTTTTGCTTAATTTATCTCGTAAAAATTTTTTCAAACAAAACTGATATTTATTGGCATATAATAGATATAATAAAAAAAAACTTTTTAATTTTTTTGGCCCAAAAAGAGGGTCGGAAAATAAATATCTTTATATGTTTTTTTTTACCCCATAAAAGCAGATGTAAGGATTTTATACATAGAACAAAAAGCTACTAGAGTATTGTGCCATTTACAAACAAAATAATATAGTTTACAATACAAAAAGTGGGAATCCATTCAAGCAGATTTTGGAAACGAACACAGACTGATGCAACATTCACAGTTCCCAAGAAAAAACAATGCTATGTTTTTACATGTGTAAACTCTGTGGGACTCATATACAGCTCGCAATCATAAACTTTAATTACCCGTTCTGATCTGATGTTACTACGGAGCAGTAGCGTAGCCACAGGGGGTTGGGGTGTACCCCCCCCTTTAGAAAATGTTTGACACCTTGATTTAAGGGGAATCTTTTTTTGTGCAGAGATTTTTCTTGATTTTAAGAATCTAAATTAAAATTTTTTACGTGAATTTTTTTCAAAAAAAAATTATAACGTTATAAACGCATAAAAATATACCCTTTGGGGCTTACATTTTGCAAAAACACTGAACTCCCCCTGACTCAAAAATTCCTGGCTACGTTTCTGCTACGGAGTCAACAGAATTCATCCAAGTTAAAATTTGTCCTATTAAGTAGAACGACTTAAAGAATTCAGTAGACTTGTACGGAAAGATTTTCGCAACAGGACAAGAAATGCTATCTTTAGTCAATGTAAGTAAAAAAACCACTACGAACTTAGAAAGCCACATAGCAACAAAAACCATAACATAAAAAAATATGTACAGGTGGCTGTAATTTATGATATGAATGCATTTCTAGGGCAAACAAAAGATCCATACAATGAGTCAATATCGATAAAACGAAAAATGTGGTATGACAATACTGAAAAAACGATGCTGCCGATGTTGTAACTAAAAATGAAAAACTAGAAAATTCTTGCGCTTACTGTGACAGAAAGAGGATCATTTTTAACCAGAAAAATAATTAAAAATAAAAGCAAGAATACATAAAAACTGACATTACTAACCTTTTTTTAATGCCGACCATTAATTTGGCTTTTAATTTGTACAGACTACGTTATAAATTTACGTTTTAAATTGCCACAAGTTACGCCATTCTTAAAATAAAGTGGTTCTTTTTTTTTGCAGATTAAAAGCAGGTATAAAATACAAAAATAAAAAAAATTGGGTCGAAAAAAGTTTATTTTAGGAAAAAAAATATTTTTATGTAAAAGCATATATTTTTGAAGTACTGTGATGCACTTCTCAACAACAAAAACGCAAGAATATAGTTGAAAAAAAATTTTTGCTGCTATAAATGTAAAAATGGACGCAAGTAAAAGTAAAGTTCGTTTAGTACATACTTTGCTATATTAAAAATACAATTTTCAGCAATTTCTTGCTGCTTTATCTTCTTATCAGTTTTGATATTCTTTGGTAGTTGTACTATTTTAAGGCGCATAAAAAGTCGTATTTTTGTCTGGTTCGTGATGTTTTTCCATTTCTTCGTAAATAATCGAATTTTAAAAAAAATTATTTACATCAATCAAATAATTGTAAAGTAAAACACATGCATAAAGTATGTACAACACATTTTCTAGTCAAAATTACTGTTTTGCTTTTGGAAAGATATACTTTTGTTATAAACCTATGTACATCTCGACCACAATTTAAGCCCCTTAATGTTTTGTTTAACGATAAAGTTTTGGTCCTAGTCGTCTATTTTCAAATTCACAAAAATAACCTGTAAGCCCCAAGAGAGTTTATACGCAAGTGTGTTAAGAATATCCTTTACTAGCATGAACATTTTATAAGCTGGTTATTTAGATACTAAAACGAGAGGCCAGATATACACAAGACACTAGAGATTTTTTGGCGCTTTTTTACATCCTGTAGTATAAATCAATCTTTTACAGAAAAATCACGGTCTATAAGACATTTTATACAATTTTTCGTATTCTGTGTCTACATGCCTGCCCCGCAGACTTACATGCTGTAATATCTACTTAAGTGTCAGTAATGGCTATAAAAGCAATCTGTAATTAAAATCGATCTGGTCTGTAAAAATGCATTTAATATGTATACAAAAAATTATCCAGTGCAAAAAATTCGAATTTTGAGTGTTATACTTACAATAATGTATCTTGTCGTTTGTATCATAGTATTTGTAAGTCGTATTTGTGTTGCATTGCTGTTGTGTATTTAGATTGTTCGTATAACCACAAAAAAGGTCTGTACATCTGTAGGTTCACGTCATCCCGCGATACGGAATAAACGGGTGTCATAATGAAAAAAATTTATCCGGGCGACAGGAAAACAAGATACTTGTAAATAAAGGAACTGGCGAGTTAGTTGATGTAAACTGAGAACGATATTTACTACGAACACATGTTCGTATACTAGCTACCATACCAACAACAGCAATTTATTTTTTGAAAGGATAATACATTTATAAAGAGCTTTATGAGTAACGGTAAGAGGCATTTATAATAATATGTTTATGCAGGGGTCAGTACTATACACTGCATTCAATCCTAATACAAAAATTGCGATTTAAAAACATAAAAAACAGCCTTAAAACTTTTTGGTTTAATTAAAAAATTAATCATACCGTTCTTTAAACTATAACAAAAGACACGAAAAAATAATGTTAGACTAAAAGCTTTGTTTTTTTTTTTTTGCAATTATAATTGTATAAATAATATTTTGGTTTGTTTTTATCAATTCCTGTAGTTTGCTGCTTGCCCCGTAAAGTATGTCCACTTTGAGATGCAACTTCCTCATACTGTAAAGCAAAGCTTTTAGGTTTTTGTTAGTTAATACAAATATAAAGGCATGGTTAACTCAAAGTGTGATCTTATGACCGCAAAAAGAATTATTTTATGTTATCTATATTTATCTTTTATACAAAAGATAATTAATAGCTTGAATTTTTTTAACTGTCTATTGGATTCAACGGTAGTTAACAAAACAAAGGTTTTTAATGTGCTGGAATTAACGGGGATTCATTGTGACCGCAGGATATAAAATTATGAGTTGTGAAATGATGTATGTAAATGGAATGATTTTTTTTTTTGTAGGATAGACATGTACTCATGTTTGAAAGCGTAATGAGACAGTATAAACATAGCGTTGCCGCTTTAATAACACTATATATTTTAAAAGATTCCATTGTAAATATGATAAACAACAAGTCACAAAAAAAATGTATGCTTGCGGTATAGAACAATGCAGGATGATCAAACAACTCCTTTTAACCGCAAAATCGTTTTTCCATATATATATAAAAAAATTGGTCCATAATAACACATAGAAAATCAAAGGTTTATATCTATTTTAAAAAACCCATGTACAAATGCAGTACACCTTTCAAAAGAGGTGCTTATTTGTTTTGGGATTTTACGGCAAGATAAACATGGTGTACATTTAGCGAACTGTGAATGTTGTGACTAGGTTGTATATATACGTTGATATTGCATTTTTGAATGACAGAAAAAATGTATTTTTAATGCAAAAGCAAGCTTAAAAAAGTGGTTTTCTACAAAAAAAGTTTTACCATGTCTAAAGGCACAAAAAAAAACATATTTCTACACAAAAAATTCAAATCGTTAACAAGATATTGTGACAGTTTTCTTATACTCTTTACAAGCCCATGGCCAATATATGTTCTATTTTGTTTTTATTACCTGTGTATAATTAATCTGAAGATCTAGGTTCTTTGTGTATTTTGTCGTTTTTTTAAGCGTTACAATATTGGTTCTTGTCAATATTTAACATATACGAACAATTAGAAAATCACATATATACATTAAGATAAAAAATTATAGGTAATTTATGTGCAAAATGCAAGTTTTTTTACAATATGTATGCAAAACTACTTAAAAAGTTGTGTTGCCATACGTGATTACATATTGTGGCGCGTTCAGCGCGCCAGCCGCGGCCAGCCACGCTTTTCTGGGCCTAATAGAAGCTCAAATAAAACAACAATACAGTCTTAAATAAATAACATTTATTTTCTGGATGTTTATTATACAAAAAAAAAAACATATATTTTATTATTTTATCGATAAAATTTTTATAAAAATTTAAACCCCTAAAATAACGATACAAAGAAAAAGTACGATTTTACAAGAAATGTTGTATGTTACCAAATTTTTATCACAAATTTGCTTTGCGGTAAAGGTGTACTATTTCCCGAAGGCAGTCTGGGCGCGAATGGCGCGCCGCGCGCGCCACCTTTATTTTTATTTTTTTAATCTTAAGATAATTATTTTTATAAAAATCTCATAATTAATGATGTCGGGAGTCATGCGAATGTTCTTTTTTGTGACTGTATTTTTCGGCTACTAGACTAACTCTTTCGGAATAGACACTAGTATCGTTTATAATTGTTAGACAGCTATAGAAAGTCAATAACAGAGGGATTTTCGTTTGATTTTATAGGAAAAATCATGTTAATTGTCTAGCTCTGCAGCATGACCAATTTTTTTCGCTTTTTAACAATATAATAACTGTTTTCCTGCCTTCTGTATTTGTGTAATTTTGTAAAATTACCCTTACTCGTATCTTAAGAGCTTCCTATATTTAAACGATATCTGACGGTGTGTTTAAAAATTTATAATCATTGAAATTTTTATGTGTCGTCGAATAGTTTTTGTGGCGTGTTACTATTCGGAATATGTCTGGTTTTTGCTGCTTAAAAAATATTAATACTATTTTAATATTATAATAAAAAATCCACTTAAGTTGTACATACGTAAGAAATTGCAATGGTATATAAAAAACACATCATCTAAGATTATTGTTTTTTGTGCGTTATAGAAGTAGAAAATTTACGTAATAAAGGCATGATGAAAGATATTTTAAAAAATGAAAAACGTATTAAAAAAAAAAAAAAAAATTTGTGGTATTCTAATAGTTCTTTATTTTAATAGTAATCTTGCACATTTTAATCTAGCGAGTAAGGACTCGCATAACTTTTCCTTTTTGTTTTGTCTAAGTAAAAAACGCATGTTTGCTCTAGAATCATTATGGGCTACACAAACACAGTTTTTCAGAATATTTATCATTTGATCATGTTACAGAGACTATAAAAACGCGTTTTGTATTAATAATTAAGTTTATCCTAGACTTTTTTTTTACTTTATGATTTATCAGAATGTATATGCTTTGTTGGAGAATATTTGTAAAGTTTGTATGCAAAGCGTATTTATCATTCAATCTCATCAAGGTATATTTTATGGCGTAGATCAGCAAACTGTATGTTAAACACGTTTCTATACTTTTAAGAACTGTATACAACTCTTTGTTTCACTAAGGTTTGTTTTTCGATGTAATGAGTATCTATAGATACAACTTATTTTTTACAACATACATTATGTTTTTTCAAATAAGTTAATACAGCAAGGTCCAGAGAAAACGCATAAAATGTTCGGGGTGAAAAAGATGAACTAGTAGATATAAATCATTACACAAGCAGCGTCAGAGTAAAAGCCAACTGATCAGATTTTAGTTTTTGCAATGATGCACATCTTTTTGAGTGTTGTTCCTCAATTAACGGCGGCTGCAATTTGAATAATTATTTCTCATCGTAAACAGTTTTTAAAACCTATCCACACAAGAAGAAAAAGTTACAACCATATCACGCGCGCAGCTAGGAGGGGGGGGGGTGGACGGGGGGGGGCAAACCCCTCCTTTCAAAATTTATGCACGCATGAATTTAAGGGGGTCTAAATTTAGGGGTAAAAAATAAAGCATAACCCCCGCCCTCTTGATAATTTTTTTTTTTACAACATGAAGAAAATATTTTTTTTATGAACAAATATTTTACGAAGTTCATTTTTTAGCCCCCATTTTATAATAACCCCTAATAAAAAAATCATGCCTACGCCTACGCCTCTGACGCATATGTCTGTTTTTGTTTTGCCATAAGCACGCATCAGCGTCATGTTTTTTTTTTTTTTGGTTGAAGCAAATGCTTTTAGATATCTAACATATTTAAACTTTTTCAAACGATCAAAATATTGAAATACTATTTTTGGCATAGTTTCCATGTATGTAAAAACTTATAACAATATTTACATCCAAATATGTCTGCAATTTTTGTTCATGTCATAAGACGCGCATGGGATATAAGCAGTACAAATAATATATACAAGAATACCTCTACATACGTTGCTAATAAATGGCCAACTAAAACGATTCACACTGTGTTTTTGTAGGTCTTAATACAGCTGTTCAGTTGTTTACTCATTGATTTTTACTTGCCAAATTTGTTAGAGTTCATCATAAAATTTGATATAGTAGAATTTAAGTATAAATGTCTCAATTTGTACTACCCCAGATATTGATGTTGTTTGGCTCATAGGTAATTGTCTGCATTGCATTAAAGATCCGTCTTTCGTCTTTAAAAGCATTTCCACTACTTTTCAGCTTTTGCATTTTGTTTTTTAAAGTTTTCAAGCGGTCTTTTGTACATGTTTTGTGATCAAAAAGGGTAAGGAAGTAAAAGAAAAATTATGCAGAAATAAATAAAAAATACAAAAACACTTAATCACTTACAAAGACAAATTTTCAACATGTGAAACTGTAAAAATAAAAGCTTTAAGTCTATTTGTATATTTAATTGCAAAAATAACGTTTTTGAAGAAATTTCATTGCATTCTAATATGCAAAATCCGTTGAATCCTATTTATGTTTTATACAGAATAGAAGCATGGATTTTGCAATAAATCAATTATATTTGTAAGAAGCAAACTTTTAACGGCCACTTAGGCGTATTAAACTCTAATTGGGTACTTTTTACGATGTAAAATAACAAAAAATATATAAGTTATCTATTAAAAGTTTTTTGTGTGTTTTTATGTTTAAGAACTAAAAAACCCACAATAAAATACAAAAACATTTTTAATGTAAAAAAAAATTAGAATATTTTTTAAAATAAAAATATATTAAAATATTTACTTTATATGTAATAAAATACAAAAAACAAGAAAGCTTTCGTAAATTTATATAGCAATACCACATAAATATTGCAAAAAAAATTGTATTGAATAACTTCAACCAAAATTTTTTTACAATCTACTAAACTAAGCAAACGAGTAACGGAATATATAATAAATCTACAAAAAAGCCAAACAAAAGTAACCGTATCGCATAAATAAAAATAAACGGCAAATAAAAGTCACAAAAAAAGCTTGGAAAAAGAGCTGAAAATATAGGGTTTATACAATAGCCTCGACATGTTTGCAACCATCTCGACTTGATTGCATTTAAGTTAGACCATTTGCAATTCTTCGGACTCTATGTCATTTTCAACGACTGATTTGCAATCAGCCTTGACTATTTGCAATCCCTCAAGATCAATTGCAATTTATCTCGACTGATTTGCATTCAGCCTTAACATTGCAATCGATCTCAACCGATATGCATCAATCTCGACATGATTGTATAAAATCTCGACGAATTGCGATAAAAATCAACCTGTTTGTAATTCATCTCGACAACAAAATAAACGGTAAAAATGAGATAATTTTTTTATTAGTAGAAATAGAACAAGGATAAAATATTTAGTATCATATTAAAATCAAAAATGCATAAAATTGTAAAAAAAAATTATACCGCTATAAACAAAATTAGGAATAAAAAGAAAAAGTTAAATAAAATCAAAAAAACTTGTATTCTTAACTAAAGCAAATATTGTATTTATAAAGATTAAAATCAGGCATAGTTGAATATAGAAGATCTGAAGTTACCAACTATGCAATAAATATGTTGCATGTTATCTTTCATAGAAAAGTGTAAAGTGATTTGTGCATTTTTTGTATAACCAGTAAGAAACGAACAAATAAGCCAATTAATTTATTTTATTCAAATCATAGATCACTGTACACTTTTCTTAACACAAGCAGTACTACAGATTTCTAGCCATGATTGATAATATCACATCTACGATATCCAGCAATTCATAATTTTATTCTATATTTAGAACTCTAGAAACTTACTAAAGAAATACGACTTCTATTGATTCATAAAAAAATTATTCTCTTGAACTAATTTTTGTTTGTTGCCGATATATAGATTTATACCATTATATACCATTTTTGACATTTTTATTTAAAACAATATATTTAATCCTCGATTTGGTTATTGGAAATATAGATCATGTTAACAAAATAATGTTATTTAATTTTTTATGGTGAGATAAATTGCAGGCAGGTTTATATTGATTGATAACGTCCAGCCCCAAAGCAAAATCGTCGAGTTCGATTGCAATTTGTCGAGATCCATTGCAAATTAGTCGAGAACAATGCAATTCGTCAAGATTATATGCAATTCTCGAGATGTAATGCAATCGTGTCGAGATTGGTTGCAAATATGTCGAAAATATACGATAAACCCTATTTTTACAAAATTTTGTGTCAAAAAAAAAACAGAAAACATAAAAAATTAACCATAATGATAAATTGGTGTACACCATATAAGAAGATTCATAAATATATACAAAAAGCCGTAGTTTTATTGTTAAATACAGTTGTTCATGCAAAACTTTTTTTGACGGAAAAACGTTTTTAGAAAAAACTTGTGATTTTTATACAGTTTAAAAACGGTTTTCATAAACTTTTTCGTTATTAAGGTGTTTTTAGGGGGGCTTGTATTTTTTAAATTTACAAAAACGTTTTTGTTAGAAAAAAGTGTTTTTGACTGCCTGTGATTTTTTCAAAATTTCAAAAACGTTTCTCGAAAAAAGTTTCTAAGTAAAAACGTTTTTAAAACTAAAATGTAATTTTTTCACATTCCAAAAACGGTTTTACACTAAACTTTTATCAAATTCTAAAAACTTTTTTGCGACGCCCACGTTTTTCAGGGCAAGCCTTAAAAACACCTTTAGAGGTGGTTTGAAAGTGTTTTCGCTTTTTACTGGATTGTAAAATAATGGCGGAAAACCTTTTAAATAAAATAAAAAAATGATAATCTTTTGAAATTTTATGCTACCCAAAGCAAAAATTGAACACAGCGTGGTATTTCTTTTGTCCCAACCTTTCGTTAGACTCTTTTTTGTGAATCATTCCGCCAGATCATTCAATGAAGATTATTTTATATGAAGCCACATACCGTGTCCACTATATAATGTTCCGGTGTTAATTTTCTTGATATAAGCTTTTCCCTGATTAAAAAATTTTTGATTGGAAATTTTATTTGTTGCTATTAATTTTTGATTGGAAATTTTTTTGTTGCTAAAAATTTTTGATTGAAAAATTCTTAGTTGCAAAAAATTTCCGATTATGAAAATTTCCGATTAAATAATTTTTTGATTCAAAAAATTTCCGATTAGCAAATTTTCCGTTGCAAAAATTTTTCGATTAAAAAATTTTCTGATTATAAAATTTTCCGATTAAAAAATTTTCAATGGCAAAATTTTCAGAAAAAAACATTTTCGATTAAAAAAATTTCAGACTAAAAAAATTTCAGACTAAAAAAATTTCAGACTTAAAAAATCAAATTAAAAAAATTTCCTATTAATAAATCAAATCTAAAATTTTTTTATAAAAAACGAATAAAAAACCTTTTAAAAAAAATTTTCGTTTATAAAAATTTTATGATAAAATATATATTATCAAATTCATCATTTAAAAAAATTCACTAAAAAAATATACTTACAAAATAGTAAAAACTCCAATAAAAAATTATGTAAAATACTTTTAAAGTACAAATTTATTTGCGGTTATTTTTTTAAACAAAAGATATTAGCACTAGAAAAATTTTATAATTGTTTCTTTTTCTGAATTTTATTGGGGATTAAAAAAATAAATCTTTTTAGTGAAAATTTTTCTTATCGATAAATTTTTTATTACAGTATTTTTATAAAAATTTTTTTCCAAAACTTTTTTGCTTGAAAAGTTTTTAACCAAAAATTTTTGCCTCATAAATTTTTTTATTAGGAAATTTATCAACATAAAAATTTGACCTCGAAAAATTTATATAGGATTTTTTTAAAAATTGAAAATGTTTTTATCTGGAAACTTTTTGATCGGGGAAAATTTACATAAAACATTATGAAAATACCCGGTATAAGGCTAAGAATGAAGTATTCGTACGTAATGACATAGTATTATTTAAAAACATTAAGGATGTATTCTTTGAAAGCACTTTGACCCGAAAAAAGTTATGTTAATTTTATTTAGAATTATAGTAAATTATATCAGTTACTGGTATATTGTTATGCGCTTATCTAACTTTAGAAAAAATCTAATACAAGCGTGTATTAGTATAATCATGCTTACTTTTTTTAAAGAGAAAAGGAAAAATTGATATAATAAAAATAAATTTTGGCCATGTAAAAAAATAAGTTGATAAAGGGTTGAATATCTAAATAAAGCATGTAATCAATACTTTTTTTTTGCAACTGCTATTGACTTTAACCGAGCTTATTTTTTTTAGGTTTTTCTGTAGTATGATGAATTACGCGTACACGGAAATCGTTTTTAAAACTGTTTTCCAAAAAAATTGAAAACTACACGTATTACAAAAACGTTTTTTAAAAAGTTTTCGCAAAGTACACTCGCAAAAATACACGACCCATACTAAACAACGTTTTTGTATAAAAAGTTTTTGTATAAATACACGATTATAAAATAAAAACTTTTTTTAAAAAACGTTTTATGCCAAATACACAAGTGTTTTTCTAAAAATGCAAAAAAACCAGGACTTAAGATTTTGAATTAAAAATAAATAAAAAAACGGAGGCATGGAAAGCAAATAAAAAGAATGATAAGAGATGGAAAAACATTATAAAATCAGTGCTAAAGTTTATATAAAAAAAGTAAAATAAACAAAAAAAAACATATGTAAACAATAATAGTTACGATCCCTGCAAAAAATGTACCCAATGAGATTCGCAGTACGTGTTTACAAGATTTATATGTAAATTAGGCTTACAGAAAACTTTAAAAAGCAGGTTACGAATAAATTTCTTCAATAGAAAACAGATGAACGTAGCAAAAATGCATAAAAACAATGATACAATACAAAAAAAGCGTAAGTCTGCAAACAAATAAACTCATACGACGAGTTACAAAATAAACAAAGCATAAACAGTTTATTACTGTTTTTATAATGATTACACCTATTACCGTAAATTAATGTACATTGTTAGCACCTAAAGAAATTAAATTCTTAGTAAAAAAACTATATGGCTAACATTTGGGCCCAAATTAAAAACAAATAACGTTGTGAATCTAGACATTAACTTCTCGGAATATAAAATTTTTATTTCGTCTTGACCGATTGTTATACAACGTTTATTTGTTTTTATCTCGGGGTTCACATAAATAGCTTATTGTCGTAGTAAAAAAACCGAAGAAAAAGCTGGGCATAGTTTTGCATAGCTTTTCATATATTGAATTTTTTGCCTAGCGACTTTTTTTTTGTAGTGAGTATTCTTTTGCCTTTGATTTCTTATTTTTATATAAACGTAAAGACAAAAAAATTAGAAATAATTTATTTGGCAAAATATGAATTGGCAAAATGCAAATAACTGCGGTTTATACGTAATTTACGGTAGGCCGTATACAAAACTAACATACTTTTATGTTTATTTGGGTTAGAAAGGATATAAACAAACATATCTAGCTGATATATATTTTTCTTATTTGGTAAAAAACAACTTAAAATTGACCGTTTTTTACTACATGTTTTTTAAGAAATTGCTTTTTTTCAAAACGAATCAATTTTTAAAAAAACCCTTTTTCTGAAAAAATAATGCATTACCGAATATGAAAAAAAATTTACTTATAAAATTCAACAAATTTAGCAAAAAATCACGGGCTTCAGTTTTAAATTAACAGGTTGTAATTGATTAAATCAAGTTTTTCTTTTATCATGCCTTATATAGTATATTCAAAAGCATTTTTTTCCGTTTGCGTATTTTAAAAAAAAGAAATTCCATTTACACAAAACCTGTTTTTTTGTTTTTTGTTGTGCTTGCCTCAAAAATGTGGCCGTTAAACCCTGTAATATTGGTAAAAATAGCCTAAAAACCGTTTTTGGATGTAGGAAATTTAAAACTGTAATTTTGAAAACCCTTTTTCTAAAAAAAAATTCCAGGAAATATTTTGTTAAATACTACGTTTAAGTTTTAGAAAAATCAATACCCTTAAAAAACATATTTTTTTAAATAAAAAAATTGAATTAAAAAAATACACGCACCAGTTGAAAAGACCAATTATAGGCAATACACTCGTTTTCTAGAAGTAAAAAAAAATTCTGGTTTTTTTGAATATTTTTTGGCGAAAAAAATGTATGCAAAGGTTGTCAAAGTCGTTTTTTTCCCCAAAAAGGCTTCTGTTCTACAAAATGCATTTTTATAAGTAAAAGTACAAAAAAAATAAAAACCAGTCAGCCTTTTTAATGTGATACGTGTAGTTTTAAAAATGCAATTCTTTGGTTTTTTTATAAGTTTTACTTTAGCTAAAAAAAATATTTTTGCATCTTTATATTTTTTTTTTAAGAGTTTATGTACTATATGCAAATTTATGTTAGAGTAACGTATGTAATGGTAACAGTATCATGTAGTAAAAAATCAAGTATCGATGCAAAATTTCTTTTAAAAATTATAGTTGTAATATCTTATATTGTAAAAAAATCTGTTTTTTTTTAGTTGCAACCTGCATTAAATATATTATGTGTAAAATCAATGGGAAAATATAATACAAGCAACAAGAATTTTTTCAGGTAACAACTAGCTAGTTAAAAACATTAAAAAACTATATGCACTATAAAAAGCATGCATAAAAATTATATTGTATGCAAACTAGAAGCCTACAAATTTCCAAACCAAAAAATAACCAAACCAAAAAAGACTTAAATTTGGGTATCAACGTTAAACGCAAGCCCACACCCCACCCGCAAAAAAAAAGTTGTTTTGTTTAATTACTGTAGGGTTAAAAATTCTTGCAACAGTGTGCGTGTCGAACCACGCCGAATCGAACCGACCTATAACTCGGTTCGGTCTATGCCGGTTCGGTTCAATTTGGTTCGTTTCGGTTTTGGTTTGGTTTGGGTCAGTTAGTTTGGTTCGGTTCGTTTAGTTAGTTCGGATCGGACCGATTTCGTCGGGTCCAGTCGGTTCGGTTCGGGTCGGTTTGGTTCGGTTTGGTTCGGTTCGGTTAGGTCGGTTCGGTTCGGTTCGGTTCGGTTCGGTTCGGTTCGGTTCGGTTCGGTTCGGTTCGGTTC
>JAQFYM010001705.1:0-30169 GCA_034694785.1 Agrenia bidenticulata | reverse complement strand
TCATAGAAGATGTGTGCCAAGTTTCATGAAGATTGGTTGACCCGTTCGAGCGTAATCGTGCGGACGGACAGACGGACGGACAGACAGACAGACGGACGGACAGACAGACAGACGGACGGACACAAGAGCATTCGCATAAAGTATCTGTCGATACTTAATAATTGTTATCGTAAACTTCAAAATACGACGTAACACACAGTGCAATCGTACGGCGTATTTAGTTGGTCCTTGTTCGTCGTCAGTGGTGTGCCACATTGATACCCTCATCCTTTGTTTCAATGGACAATAGAAAGGCTAAAAGATTATAAGCTCCTATCAGGCCAGGCTGGGTGGAAAGTTGATTTAGGACACGGCTCAGGTGATAAATTAGCATACTATCACAAATGACATGCTTGGCAAAACATGATTTATACTAGAACTCTTCAGATACCTGTTCACAATGAATGATTCATAATTTCTCGAATATGATTTACTTGTGTAAGTCAAGCTGTTGAGTTGATATGTGATCTTGTGTCCCCACACGATGCCAGTTTAACTGTGTGCAGTAGTGTGGATAGCCAGTGGGAGAAAGGAAGTGGAGATAGTAGACTCCTATTGACTTTCTCCGGTGGGGAAAAGGATTAAGGGTGATAAAGGCTTTAGACTCAAGGCGTTAGGCACTTGCAAGTAGTCCTAAGCAAGTCCAAGGAGAAGCTTTTTTTCAAAGCCCAAAATCTCTTTATGGATCACTACACATTTCATCTGATCTTTGTTCTTGTACTTTCTCCTTATCCACTATAAAGTCCCTTAGTTCTCCCTCTTCTAGGATCTAAAACGATATGCTATCGATAGCATGAGTTCTAGACTTCTAGCTACCCATACACCTGCCCATACCGGCCTAACAAGTATTTAAATGGTATGTACATCAAATTACAGCTTTGCCAAGTATTATGAATATTCTGCTTTTATTAAACTTCCTTTCTTTATGGACACTTCTCAAAAGGTTTCCGAGGAGCTGATTGGAAGTTCGATTGCTATGACTAATTACCCACATGCCACCAGGGCTGCAAGTGATAGAAACCAAGCTTCATGATGATCCATACCATTGACACAAAGTTTGAAGGACCTCCGGAATAACCTTTCAAGACCAATCAATGTCAGGGCCTAAAAATAGCTTGTTACAATTTATTGTAGCTGCTATTAACAAACCTTCTCTACACAACTGAATATGTTGGAGACTTATTATTTGCCCCTCATAATCTGCTACGTATCAAATCCTGAAAACAAGCACAACGTCAAATGACCTCGTTGTATGGAATTCCCTTAATAACTTCCTACACATCTCTCTCCGCGTAGTCCGGGTACACAGTGGGATTTAGATACTTATTCTCCTGACAACCTACATCATATCTACCTACGTGGATTTTAATTATGCTGGACTGTGTTGAGCACGCGAAAGGGGACGAAAGACGTCAGAAACATCAAATCTCAACCATTTTCCTTCTCATCATGTTTAAGAACATAATTTCAGCCGAAATTAAATTACTAGGAAAAGGCTTCAAAGAGGACACAAACAGTCCTCGCTTCTAGTGGTGAATTATGTAGTACTGTGAAATTATCTCTATTCTTTATTTATTTATATCCTTGTTGATTCTTTATGTTTACTCTCTTCTCCTTAATACTTCATGTTGTTGGTCACAGGATTGGAAATGTGTAAGATGTCGGACTGACCATTTCTTTGAAGCGTCCCAAGCCGGACTAGCATACCGAATATCGATTCTCAAAGAATGTTGACCAAAAGGAGTTACCTGGATTCTAAGGTACTTTTAACCTGAAACTGACAAGAGTAAATACGTGGAACAGGGCAAATCCACCAGCGATGCATTTATCCCATGTTGACAGTGACAAAGTGCAGAAAATCCGAAGCTTCATTCAGTTGCTTTTCTCAAAGGTGAATATGATTTCAGAAATGCAAAGGATTAGAATCCTTGAAAGTGGTAAGTGGTGTGCATTGTGCATACAAGATACTAACCCAGGTCTACTCAATTACCAGGGGATTACAGAGGATCTATGTCATTTTCTAACAACCAAGAGTTACTTGAGTCCCCCGAATTGAGGGGGAACGGTAGGATACACATAAACCACCTAGACCTCAAATCTAATCAGAGAGCTGAACAAAGGAATTAGCTTTACATGGGAACTATTGGGAGCTCAACCCAATTTGACACGCATCCGAGAATAACGGATGGCAACATCTTGACTTTCTCGGGAAATAGTTCACCGTCTAGATATCTGGAAAATTCCCCTCAGTCCCTTCAAACCGAATCTAAAACTTAACCTAAAATTGCAAGGAAAGACTCGAATAGCAAGATGAAATAGAAGAGATGTGAGATAACACGAGCCAATTACAAGAGGAGACTCATATTAATTAATTGTAACACATCTGTAGTGCCACGTGTCATTTTTTAGTAACTCATACAGTTATGTCGTATAAACCGACTGATCTTATCTTACCTTAAGGAACTTGAGCCTTTCAAGAAAGTCATTGATATAAGATCCCAATGGTTTCAAACTTGGATAGGACACCTTAGCCCACATGGCCGGAATCTTTCCGTTCATCAAAGACAATGCGAGTGTTTCCAAATCCATTGACATGAGAATAAGACCCTTGATCGCCTTTTGAATGTCCACCATGCTTTGCCGGATAACTTTAAGCAGTCTGTTAAATCTTTCCATTTCCTGGACTAGTACGGTGTTCATGGACTCTCCATAGGTTGTGGGGTACTTGGTACGGGCTTCTTCCAAGTTGTAGTTCTCCGGAAGCTAGAAATTCATTTTTAAAATTCGATTTCAAAGAAGCATTTTCATTGGGTTTTTGTAAACATAGATGTACGGGTTTCTACTTGGTTTATAAAAATACGTCCTGTCGTCCACATTTTTCTGATTAAGTAATCGACACAATATCAATACTAAACACAAATTTTTACCAGCAGTAACTAACTGCTTTGACACTATAAGAGCTAATTGGTACAAATATTCCTGACATGTTATTGGACTGTTAATCGTTACACTTCAGTTGCGGATGACTGAACAGAACAGAACTATTTGTATTCGCTTTCATCTAGAACTAATTGAACTCATATCGAATTATAACGAGACGACACTTCCAGTGACACGACACCAACATTCTGGAGTACGATTCTCAATTATTTTCTTGAGTATCTATAATAGAATGAACTGGAACTAAAAAGAACTAAGTACCTTTGAGAGGATGTCAGAAGCGATGTCAGCCAATTTCGAGTCAAATTTGTGATCCCCACCACCCGAAGCATCTTGAGTCAGCAGAATTGCATCACAGAGCTCTCCGGTTTCCCTCAGCTCTCGACTTATGTCCACATTCTCGTGCATTCCAAAGATCTCAGGCCTCTGAGTTCCAGGCAGTTTCTACGAAAAAAAAACACATAAGGGTCATTCATTAAATCAAGGCCGAGAGTAGCAATGCAGGGATGCAGAATATCCAAAATTTCCAACAGCCTCAAGTATCAATAGCCCTACTTTAAGGATGCTTTAACTCTTCAGGGGATTTTTTACCTTAATGAATTCAATGTATTCGTCGTAAGCGACTTTGTCAGGGAGCTGATAGGCCCCGGATGGAGAAAACTTGTACTTCCTTTGAGTGAGCATTTGGGGATTACAGAAATCTGCAAGGATCGTATTCAAAGTTCGTCTGTCCCAGTCATCCGTCACTCGACCTCCGTAGTTACATTCACCCGTCAAATATGTTATAGCCTCAAAGGGCACTTCAGCAGATTCGTTGAGAAAGATCTGAAGCTGACGGATAGAGATTCGGAGGTCACTCTCGTTAAATTGGTAAGGAATGTTAAATCCTAATGCCCCAAACTTCCGCCTCTCCTGAATCACAGCGTGGAAAAAGCATAGACCAAAGAGAAGCTTTGAAAACTGTGATTCCTTTTCAGGACACCCAGAGAAGAATTCGGGGTCATTGATCGGGTCACTTTGGTAGGACTGGAGTAAATTCTGTCGGAGTCCCGTGGGTGGCTCGTTTGTCATCTTGACACTGTTCTGTAAGATGGTCACCGGAAACTTGGGTGAGGGGTAGGAGGTTAGCCACAGCCGGAAGGATGGATTTATTTTAGTGCCTGGCATGTCTTCGCATATTTTTTCTAAAGCCGGCATCCACGAAGCGGCTAGGTGACAATTTTGCAAAGCCACCCAGCTTCCTTCTTCGAATGCTCTCAGGATCATTTCCTTTGCTATCGGACCTTGCCCTTGGCCCAAGGAAATCGCTTCGAACTTTGACCCTCCAAAGTCCATATCATCTGCAAATTTCAATAAGGCCATCATCGGATCAACTCCGGGTGATAGGATAAAGACCAAAGGAGTAAGGAAGTTGGAATCTCCGTATGATTTGGCCAAGTCAAAGGGTGGAGGTGAAACGAACTTGTCACCCAAGTTCGAGCTCACGAATGTTGTTATCATCGGAACTAGTTTGTCTGGACGGATACATCGAATCACCATCATCTTCTGGAAATCTGACAGCTTTTCGTTCCACGGGGGTGGCAACTTTTGTAAATGGGGCTCTTGGTGCTGGTAAATACTCTCCCACTCCTTCAGCTTTGACTTGAACTCAGAAATGAATCCTTTGAAAGCCGAATTGGTTTCGACCATCCTACAAAGTTCATCCCAAGCTTTATCAGCCAACCATGAAGGAGCTGGATTTGGGAGTTTGTTTTCCAACCCGACGCCTCCCGTCAAAAGGAATTTAAATTCTGCTTGGTGAAGCCTATTTTGAGCCAAAAGTATTGAGACACATAGTAAAAAGGAGAATAGAAGTTTGTCCTTCTCGAAGAGACTCCGGCAGACATTGCTGTACAAATTCAAGGTGAAATGGTCACTCAGATTCTTGAGCCTTTTGTCAAGATTCTTGCTCTTGTTGCTGTGTTCAATGGATGCGATGAAGAGGTTGAAAAACCAATTGAGGCTGTACTGGTACATCGGGTCGATATTTGGGAGCTCCGTCAGGGAGAAGAATAAAACACTCGTGTACCTCGCAATCGGGCGATAACCCAGTCTTGACTTGTTTATCAGCTTCTCAGTCTCGACAGCAATGCTCTGCTTCTCCGTAATATCATTAGAAATCTGTTTCGAAGAGTCAAGAATTGTAATAGCCCTCTCATCTTCTAAAATGTTCCCTTCAGAGGATGACAAAGTATCCAGAATGTTATCTTCCACTTCTTTGAGAGCCTTGGTATTCGAAGCCGTCTGATGAATCAGCTGTTGTCTCTCTTCCTCAAGTTCCGGCCTTTCCTTGGCTACTACGATTCCCAGCAACTGATCTTCCAACCCTTCAAGGGTGATCATGAAATTCAAGAGCAGAACTTTCGTCGTCACCTCAGGAAGATACGAAGGGTTTGGTATTTTTGATGTCAAATAAAACCGGAAACTGGAGTTGTATTCCACGATGGTATCTCCCAACCTTATCATATCTACTCCCATCTGCTTGAACGTCTTCTTGTCCAAAATGGGCTGCAAGCTTGGGTCAAGATCTTCGCCGACATTTTCGAGAAGCATGGGGTTCCCTGAACTCACGCAAAATTCCATCTTTCTCATGAAATCATGGTCGGATAGCTTGACGATTTTTAGCTTATTTTCCTTTTCAGTATTCTTGATCCATTTGTTGGCCTGCCCTTGGGGGTCAATCATTAGCGGGAATCTCCGGGAGTTCTCCACCATCACGGCATTGTCTATTGAGAAGGCGTCTTTGGGCAGACCGTGTAAACACCATTGTTGAATGTCAATAGCTGAACCTAGCGTTTTGCTTACACTAAAGTCCTGCGAACAGGCTATTCCGAGGTTAGACACGAACTTGACCCAGTCTCCAATACATTGATTCCTGAAAATTCCAAAGATATGTTTGTAATATCCACCATGTCCAATGATAATTTTTCATTTTCTTTCCAACTTCAATATCATTAGTTATTAAAATCTTATTCCAAGGCATGGTTAAGAAGGAAAGTTTTGAATCATGTAGATGTAGGTTTCGTAAAAAAAAACATCAGAGTGTTTTGAACACATTTAAACCTAAATTATATAATACGAATACCCCTATAACACAAGGAATACCCAGTTGACAGTGCCTGAGGATTAGTGAGGATGTGAAAAAGGATGAAGCAACACAATTTTATGGGTTCAATGTCTGTTCATAATGATTTTAAGCTACCAATAGCATTCTAAATTCGTCTTACTAACTATTCCGGTTAATAGAATTATTAAAAATATACCCGTGTTGGGTGACATTATATCATCGAGGGCATAAGGGATTTGTCAGGAATGGTTTTAGATTTGGAACTTCAGGATTCCAAATTTCTAAAGATCTATTCTTATGAATCCAACATCCCCTTGCTCTGCTCATCACAACGGATTAATTTCGCATTCCGACTTTCTAAGCCCTTCCGGATAAAGTTAAAATCGAAACTAAATCTTCCGTAAACTAATGTAACCTTGATGCATTAAATTGCCTTAATTCTTGGAACATAGTTCCTGGGAATTGAACTAATAATATGGAGTATATCAAATAAGACGTCCTTGTACTTGTCGCTTGTCCAATGTCAGTTAGTTGAGATGAGTCGATCTAGCCGAGATTAATTGAGTCAAACGAGGATCGAGGCCAGGGCTGATTAGATAATAACTCTATTGAGATTTGAACTCCATGAGACGCATAATCTCTAATCTAAATCCGTTTAAAAGAATTATTTATACATGGTCGATCGTATCCTCTTTTTTAAACTTGGAATGAATAAGACCAACATCTCCTTTAGCAATATTTTGATAGGAAACAAAATAGATGCAATGAGCTCTTCTCCAGTTGCATTCATAATCTTCGATTGTGATCCCATTCCCAAAGGATTATATTAAGTAGCAGTAATCTGCAAGGACTAGATCCGTTTCTAATTCCAAAACTAGGAAATGAAACGGGATCAATAAGGAGCCAAGTCTACATTACAAACTACTAACTATTTGTTTATATTTACTACCATATCCATTACAGCCATTACAGGACCATGATTAATGATGATAATTTACTAAATCATAAATTCAGTGAAGAGATTAATCCTCATGAAAATTTTACCCTATGCCATCCCGAGCTAGAGCCTCTGAAACCTCCAGAAAAACATGTAAGTCTCTATAAAAAAATAACGATTTAAGTTTTTGGCATTAGCAATAAAAATCTTAAGGACTAATTGGAATTCAGAAACAAGATCAGAAAGAACGAAAGAAATGCACAGATTTCGAAGAGTTACTAAACTTGATCGGAGCGGATGGGAAGTTCCAGCAGATCCTATTGTACGTCTTCCTATGTCCAGTGATAACAATAGCTCCAGTCCTCGTTCTCAACTCCCTGTTTCTCTTGGACATCCCGGACCATTGGTGTCATGTCCCTGGACAAGATAACTCTACGGACTCACAGTTCTGGAAAAACCTTACTATCCCCACGTTAGCTTATAGTATAATTTAATTTGGATTTCTTAGGATATACGAGATCCCAATCTTTACATAGCCCTGTCTATCAATCTCCAGAGCCTGGTTCTATTGCTAATGAATTTTTGCAGAGAAATTGGGCCAGATGGGCTAGAACGGTTCAGCCAGTGCAAGATGTTTGACCTGGATTCGGATAGGAATGTGAGGGAATGTCAGTTCGGGTGGGAGTTTGACAAAAGGGATTATGAGAAGACGATTCCATCAGAGTTCAATTGGGTTTGTGACCGAGTTCATTACGCCACGGACTGTTTCACATGGGGTAACGTCGGGAATACAATAGGAACCATCGGTTTTGGTATCCTGGCTGACAAGTGAGTTGGATTCGTCTTTCATTTATTACTTTACCCTATCGGGATCAAAAGGGTACAACTCGGAAATAATTTGATCTGGCAGGTACGGACGGAAGCCCGTATTTTTTGCCAGCTGCTTTGTCAATGTGTTTTTCAAGACTCTGAGTTTGTTCGTTCCGCAACATTTCCCGACTTATATCACACTCCAGTTCATTGCAGGACTGGGCTTCCCTGCCCTTTTCAGTATGCCGTGCTTAATTGCAGCCGAGATTTGTAATTCAGGTGTCTAAATCTTAAACTTTTCAAACACTCCTCAATAGAACTACCGATCCATGCTGACCTATTTCCTTTTAATCATGGCTTCAGCCTACAGATCTTGGACGTTTGCAGTGGTCTGGATGGTCTGGGTTATAGGCAACTCTCTACTTCCCGTAGTAGCCTGGGCTACCCGGGGTTGGTTCCTCTTCGGATGCTTATCAGCCCTCCCGGGTGCTTTTTTACTCCTCTACTACCCAGTAATCCTAGAGTCCCCCCGATGGCTCATAACTGCCGATAAAGGAGAGGAAGCTATGGAGATCCTTTTTAAAATTGCCAAGACCAACGGGACTTTGGATCTTTTGGATCGAGATGAGATCCGGCGGATGGTGGAGGACTTGATGGCGAAGCAGAAGGAAGATCAGAAGAAAGACAAAAGTATTGGAGTTTGGACGCTTTTTCAAAACTTACGTCTTGCAACGAATACTTGCATGCTCTGCATCGCCTGGTATGGATAACATCGTATCGAAATTCTCTATCAAGAATCCCTGAACTTCTGTTTCTCTAAGACTTATTATTTGTTTGTTCCCTTAATAGGTCGATGAATATGCTCCTGTATTATGGCATCACGTTAAACACGACTAGCATGGCTGGGAATAAATTCCTCAACTACTTTCTCCTCTCCCTTATCGAACTTCCGTCTGGGTGGCTTGGAGGAGTTTTGATCGAGAAGACTGGACGAAGGTGGACACAAAGTGGATTTTTCATTTTATGTGTCATC
This sequence comes from Agrenia bidenticulata, assembly GCA_034694785.1. Taxonomy (NCBI): domain Eukaryota; kingdom Metazoa; phylum Arthropoda; class Collembola; order Entomobryomorpha; family Isotomidae; genus Agrenia; species Agrenia bidenticulata. Next base: position 21,304 of record JAQFYM010001705.1, on the reverse strand, counting down.
TCTTGCCTTGTCTGTGCACTGTCTGTGGCCAACCCTGATCTTTCGTATCTAGTCATCCTCGGAGCTCTGGGCATCAAGTAAAATGCAAAATAATAAATACTAGCAGTGGAATTGTGAAGGACAGCCCTCTTGTATAAATATATTACAGGTTCGGATCCGCCATAACTACGTTAATAGTGTACCTACAAGGGACGGAAATATTCCCAACTCAACTTCGATCAACTGGGAGTGGGCTGGCTTCAACTGTCAGTTCATGTCTGGGTGTCATGGGTCCTTACATTGTTTTTACGGTAAAACTCATTTCTCATACTCGCCAGTATACAAACGGATTTAATAAAAATTGTTGATTAATTTATAGGGAAAAGTGGACGTAGCATTGCCATATATAATTCTTGGCCTCCTCTCCGTAGCTGGAGCTCTTGCTGCTTCCTGCCTCCCAGAAACCTTTCGACAAAACCTACCCGAATCCATCGAAGATGCCAATGCTTTTGGAAAAGGTCACAAATTCTGGAGTTACTTGCCCACAGATAAGAGCAGAAACAATAACGTGGACGAAAATGTAGAATTATAGCTTCAGCTGACCTAAACTAACTAATCTTAATCTTTGATACTTTCTAATTACTGTAATAAGCTGCTGCATTCATCGACACATCGAACCATCAGCTTAGTTCACTAATATTCACCGAAATATTCCGTATAATTTACAATTAGTATTAAATACTTCTTTAATTCATAGTATTGATTCTCATATTAAAATAACATCCGAGTCTAGGCCAACCCTGGAAGTATGCTTTCTGAAGAAGACTTGCATTTCTTCCTAAGTGTAAATTACAAAATCAAATGACCAATGACCCTGGTCTACAGAATTCCATTGAAAAGTATCTGTCTCGAAGTGAGACGAAAAGTACAGCATTGCTCTGTACAGGAATGGAAGAATCATGTATAAGTAACATCCGTTCATTGAATCCTTTCTAGGAACACCGCAGGACTGTCTCTGCACTCTGTCTGAGAGGTGAAAAACCGGAGGTGACAGACAAATTGACAGGGAGAGTATGGCCCTGACAGAGACATCAAATTCAAGACGACATTTCAAAATGTCACCCGACGACTAGTCCTAAAAAACCTCTCTCACAAACCCTTTAATATTTTAATAATTCCAAGGCTTTCAATAATCTCGCCAACTCTTGTGTATTCCCTATCATTTCCCCTTAAAATTTTGAACTCCTCCAAAATACCACTTTACTGTTTCCAGCTTTTTGTCCAGCAACACCTCTGACTTATATTATAACAGAACAGTACAGCTTCCGACATTCTTCGTTCCGGAAATATAGCCAGTCTCCAAACCATTTACACGTCAGAGTCCAATCTTAAAGGTCCATCGATAGTGGTTTTTTATCATTTCGAAATACTGAATTGACATTAACACTCCATTCCATATGTATGTATGGAAAAGCGTGGATAAAAACCAAGAGAGCGAAACCACCAGGAAAAATCGATAATACTTTATACACTGTCTGAATTTATATCCAGAATCATTTCACACCCAACCTCCTACCAAACAGTTTTTCAAATAGCATAAAAGATAATTTAATTCTCATGATAAATTTATAAGGCTTAGCTCTCAGCCTCTCTCGAACTCCACTACAGACATTGGCATTAGCATTACGGACCCCAATCCGAAAACCTTCCTCTGAATTACCAGGTAATTTAGTTTCAAGTAATAAACTTTCATTGTGGTGGTTGGAGTACTTCGAAATATGCCCTTGAGTGGGTAACCACTTCCTGCATGCAATCTCATTCTGAAGCTTAAAAGCAACCAAGCAGTCACTTTCTTATGAACCACTTTCATCCCAAGCGAACAATGGAGGCCACCTCTACCATATGCACTTCGGGTTGCCTAGTCTCGGATTTTAATTTTACAAGGTTATCTATGCATGTAAATGTATGTATATACACTTGCTTTCACTTTAAAAGTTCTAATCTGACTCGAAGTACGCAGAGATTGAGAGAGAAAAGCAATTCTTACCTAAATGTAGCAGTATAAGGTCCGAGGTAGGCAATTGCTGCAGCTGCAATTAATAAGTCAGCTCCTAGGTTATCAAACTGAACTTTTAAATCGTCAGCACTTTGAATCCATCGGTCTCTCTCTCCTCCTAATCCAACTGGAGATTTTAAAATACATTCATTTTATTTAATGTCAATCTAAATAGGGTGCTTCAAGTCGTAGTTCAGCCCTTGAAATAATTGTATCTCTTCTAGTTGTATGTGGTTAACTCTGTGGAAACAGATTGTCTGAATATACTTACATATAAGTTTTTCAGCTCTTTGAAGTTTTTGCGAACAAAGGTTAATGTTGTCCTCCAGGTCCTTTTTCTTCTTGTTCATTGTCGAGAACTCATCATTCAAAGCCTGAAGTTTGTCTGTCAACTGCTGCAGCTGAGCCCGTTTTGCATTCAGCTTGTCTATTTGACTTCGCAGCTCATTCTCAGCTTCAGTTAATTTCGCCTTCTTGGGCTTGACAACTTGGATCACTCTGTCATAAACTTCCATAGCTTTGACCCACTTGCACAGGCAGACGCAAGCAGTTGAGATTTTTTTAATGATGGCAGGGTCAAACTCGGGATTTTTAATGAACTTCTCTCGGATCTTGACCATGATATTGGGTGCGATGTTGTCTTTGTCGTATTCTTTAAGAGCATCTAGGAATTTCATGTCCCCCAGCATTTTTAGAGATGCTCCCCAGAAATCGTCAAACTGCTTTCCATTGCTGTCCGTCTTCTTTTCAGACTTGATTCCTCTCATTATACAAATCGCTTCCAGCACCATTTTAACGGCTGGTGGAGGATTTTTCATGGACTTTACAACAGTAATATCAGCAGGCTTAAGCGTGTCCAATGCGTGAAGGGCTGACTCTAATGCTGGAATAGCTTCAGCAAGATCGTTCTGGCAGTCGCCTTTAATCGCTTGGGCAGCTGCAGCAGCTTCGATGGCGACAGTTTCATCAGCCGCTACAACTTCCTTGGTCGCTTCCACATCAATAGTATCCTGTTCGATTTTAACTAAAAGCTTCTGGGTGGCTGCAGACGTTTCAATCAGCTTAGGCTGCAGCGCGGTCAATTCATTCTGCATAACAGCAACTTGAGAGGAAGCAAACTTTAATTTATCCAGTCCGGTCAAATATCTTTGACGCTGGTCTCCAATCATTTCTCGCTTGTGCCCCAGCACGGACTTGAATGTAAGAATCAGGTCCAAGTACGATGAAGGGGTGACATAAGTTTTTCGTCCCAAGTGCTCATAGAATCTGCAGAAAATATTACTAATGCATTAAATCTTTAACATACTTAGCATTGGCATTGTTATCAAATCCGACTTACTGCTTAGAGAGTTTCAGAGCAGTTTCATGAAAATATTTGCACATTCCCACAAATGATCGTCGGATTACTTCATCAATGTCAAGGTTGGAGAGGAACTTCTGAGCTACCTTTTCCAACGCGTCTTCAGGCCAATCCGTAAACCTTCATGTAAATAAAAATTAATATTTCTTTAAATTATCCCTCGGAGGATCTTCAAATCTAGATCCAAATCACATAAAGGACTTACCAATCAATAGTGCAACAGCTAATAAGAGATGGGAAGATTCTCATTCGATTTCTGAATGCATCTCCAACTGGAGACATGGCTAAAACGATGTGCAGGTTCGAGCGCACTCTTTCTACGAAAAAGTTATAAAGCGCTAATGGAGTGCTTTCAACTTTCTTTCCCATGTCCTTCGCCGCGCTTTGCATCTTCTCCATGATCTCTCCCTTTTCTTCCGCCTGGAACAAATTCGGAACATCCCCCGTGTTCAAGATCATGGTAATGTCCTCCAAAAAGTTCTCGTCTTTGATTTGGTTATCTGCAAATAGGAACACAGTCTGCTTTCCCAAGTTTCCAGCATGCTTCAGAACCTTCTTCATGTCTTCTCTCCACTCGTGAGTCCCATAACTCCGACCGATTTCAATTTGGATGAGATCGAATCCTGCCATGAAAGCTGCCATTTTGGTCAAACTTTGCCTTCCACTGCCACCGATTCCAATTAAAAGGACGTGTCCATTGTCTTGCTTCAAGACCCTAGCTACTCTGGAGATGTGCTCGATGGCAAATTGGAAAAGAACAAGAGACATTGGAGTTTTGGAGATGGTATTATATTCCCTAAGGTATCCTTCCATGATTTCAGACAACTCTTGTAAATCTGCCACCTTTAAACAAGCAAGGTAAAATGAGACGAGATTCTGTTTAACAATCTAAAGAATTTCAATCAAAGCACTTGCTTCGTCGTAAATCTTGGTATCTGCCTTGGGATCTAAGTAATCTCCAAATATCAGACTTCTCAAATGAACATCTTCCAGGGTCTTTCCGTCCGGAGCTAAATGTCCAAGTAGCTTCTGAAGGTCCATTTTGAAGTTATCGTTAACTGTTGTGCTAACCAAGCGGAAAAATATCTGCCTGTCCTTTTCATCCACTAGCCGATCATAAAAGACTCGGTAGACTTCATGGACCCAGAGTCTCATAAACTTTGGAGTTTCTTTGAGGTGTGTTGGGGGCACAAGGAGAAGTCCTCGAATAACTCGAGAGAAATCTCGTAGATTGAAAACATAATGGGATTTAGCAGGAGTTGGAAGGAAAAGGGACATTGCAGATTTATAGACAAGCATTGTGGCTTGAACCATGGGCCTTGCCCAACGAAGAATATCACTTTCGTAATCTTTAGCAAAATGCCAATCCACTATTGCCGTAAATATCTTTTTTAAAGTATTGTCATCAAAAGAGTCGATTGCAAGAATGCTCATGTGTCTGATCAAACGGGCCGAGATATCCTGACCTCCTTGTGGATTCCCCATTGCAGCCACGAACAGCTATTCCAAAACAACATACATTTAAATTTGAAGAGCGTTGAAGAATTAGACCATGAAATACGCTTCATATCTCATTGCTGAAACAAGAGCATTTCTTACCAAGTCCACCAACTGTAAAGTTGATGTGTCTTTCCTGTCGTACCAATTTCCATGGTCAATCCACTGCCTGAGAAGCTCAATTGGGGGCTGAGCTCCGTAAATTTCTTTGTGAGGCATACTCAAGTCATCCACGAAAACGACACATTTCTTCCCAATCTTCGGACCATAGACTCCCTTCTTCCTCCGATCCAACTTACTCATAATGATATCTTGAGTTTGATTGGCAGTTATTCTTGCAGAAAAATTGATCACATTCGGAATGAATGATTCTTTGTTAAGGGTCATTAAGTAATTTAGAGTGATAGCGCTTTTTCCCGTGCCCGTCGGCCCCAAGAATAAAACTGGGAACTCGTTGTTGAGATGCAGCTTGAGGAAGAACATTTGTCTTGACGTTTCATCAGTTGGAATTATCAGCTCGTTCACCTACACAAATGACAAAAAGCTTGATACTAATTGTTTTAACCCTTTCATAGTAAATAATAATTTGTCACCTTTGCAGTAGGAGGGATCTTAATAGATTCTCTATCGAGAGTATCCATCCAGAAGATCCACTGGTTATTCTTTTTGTCACATATGTAGTCAAATACTAGTCCTTTCTCAGGAAACATTTGATTCTTACTCAAGACGAAACTCTTGGGTCTTAGATGCTCTTTATTATTTCCACTTAATAAAACTCGGAAGAAGCCATCGAACTTCTCCCTACTTTCTTGGATCATAGTAGAACCCAAGCCCCAGACAACAGAAAATATTAAACAATACTGAAGCCACAAAGGGTTCTGGGCGACCTGGTCGTCCTGTCCTGAATCTCCTTTGAGCATGGCGCTGTAGAGTCTGACAAAAGTCTATAAATCAAACAATACAAATTTTTTTCCTCTCCTATTTACGATTCCAAGTCGTTCATCTTTTATTTTGGACATTGGATAGTAAACCTGGAACAGATGAAGCTCTGAAGTCTGAATGAAACGCTTGCATTCATGTCGAATGAAGTCAAAGCAAGGAGGTATAATCCACTCAAAAAGCTCGTTGAGAATGTCCCTTTGCTCCTCGTCGATTCCTTTGGGAAGTCGAGCAAAGTAAGAGTCCTTTATAGGTCTCCACCCGAGTTGTTTTGGCTCCAGGTAAATCATTCCACAGCGAGAGACGGTGGCAGGAGAGGCTTGTTCCAAGTCTGCTGGCTCGAAAACCATATTCATCACTGAACTCATCTGAATGATTTCTCCAGACATCAAACACAACTTCTTGTTATCATCTAGGACCTATGTATACATTCATTGAAGCGATTAACTACTATTTAAAAAAAAATTGATCTATTGTGTACCGTATTCATATTTTCGATCCAAACTGTTAAGAAACGAAACCACAATTGATTAACAACATAATACCATGTAAACCATTTCTTAAAGATTTTCTGATCCTACCTGCATCAACAGGACCATCAAAGATAATCCATTTTCGGTCTTCAGTTATAGCAGCTGCCATTTCCCGAAAAGCGCTAGCCACTACTCCATCCGACCACTCGTGGGACGCTGGATCAAAGGCTCCATATAATTGCCCCATGGTAATTGCTTTCGGGTTAATAATTTTATACTGAACCCGAAGTTCATTGAACGTAGGACTCCGGTTGCTATTTATATCAGTGAGGGCTGCAGCGAGACACTTAAAAGCGAAACAAGATTTCGCGTTTATAATAATAATAAATACCTGAAATATACCAGGTATTACAATAATCTTATTCTTACTTGATAACTGCAAGTTTTTCCCCCCATGGCCTCACCAACAATCATCAAGCCATGTCTGACTAAAATCATCTCATAGATTTGAAGTGTCTTTTCAATGAAAAAGTCCGTTGGTTGAAGATTTCTTCTTTCGCAGACAACTTTCAAGGCATCAATTAAGGGATCAAGGTCAGGCTTTAGGAGGGTTATCCCAGGGAACAAGTCAGAAATGATTCCTTCAAATAGTGGAATGTCTTGAGCCAGGAATTTGGGGAGATTTACATCATTAATAGCTTTGAGTACAAGCCTTGCTTCATCCTCGGATTGGTATTTCAATTTGAGATTTCCTGCGGCTGTTAGAACCGATTTCACTGCTCGCATTCCGTAATCGTAATGATGCTGAGACGATAACTGTTCTGAACATAATTTATAAGTATCCACAATTTTCCCTGACAAGCTGGAATTTAAAGCACCAAAATCTAATTACTATCTTCATTCATGATATTATTTTGCATACAAATATTTGGGGCAAACTACCTTCTCGAGTCCACAAAGCCAACGGAATAGAGTGAGATCTCTCCAATCATTGCATAATCGGGTACCATCATGGCCACTGTTCTAAAGAGGACCTTTAGATTGTCGGGTAGCTCACTACGCCCAGCATAACCTAATTTATTGTAACATCAAAGTTAAATTAGTCTGGATTCATCATAAAAAATAATTCAGGTTGAAGACTTGATGAGTCAAATAAATAAATATCAGTTCGAGCATCTCGGACTACCCGCACCCTCTCCCATTGTGGAATAATTTACCTGGATTCTAATAAAATAAATAGTAAAATTAATTCGTTATAAAAAAATTCAGAAAAAAATCCATCCGTATTTTACACTTTACCATTGTAATGCAGACGTAGCAAGACGGATTTAGTTTCAGCTCAGTTCCCTCAAAGTTAAACACTTCAACCTTGGCTTGGACAGCTCGCATGATGCAAAGAATTTGTTGAGCGATGACACTCAATACTTCTAATTCAATTCGATTGAACTCGTCGAAACAAGCCCAGGCACCACAAGAAGCTAGACCTTTGAAAAACTGGAAAATAAAACAGTGAGATTTTTTTTTAGTTTCACCACATCATTTTTTTATTTAAAATAATGCGGATGATCTCCTGATATTTATTACCTTCCCCATTGCAATATAGTCTAGCCCATCCGAACAATTGAATACAACGCACTGTACTGCAATGGCTTTAGCAAGATCTTTCGTTGTTTCTAAAATGATACCATTCATGCTGATCATAAACTCTTTTTGATTGATACGTAAAATATGTAATAGAATTTAAATTTTTTTTACCTGTCTTTCCTGTCCCCGCAGGACCCTCTAAAAGAACACGAGCCCAATATTATAAACATACGAATCGAATAACTACTACAGTAATTTGGAAAGCCAAATCTCACCTGGTGCTCCGTTAAGATGGAGATTGTAAGCCCCGATGAGGATTCTGTAGCACCGATCAGTCAATGGTGTGATGACGAGTCGAGGGGAATTCCCTAAGTACTCGTAGGCATATTTTACATGAGCATTTACAATTCGAACCATCACCTGGGACTCTTCGTAATAATATCTAGAAAGTGGTAATAAGCGTTATTAATAAATTATACTAGAATTAGATTTTAATGCCAAAAGTCATGATTTCGAGAATACTAACCTAAGCTGAGCAAGCCACTGGAAATCGTTCTCCGTTTTAACTCCGACCTTGATCATCTCTGCGACCACGTCTCGGGCGTGAACGTCCATTGTAACAAGAGCACCTAGCGTGATGCGAGCTTGCTTGGTAAGTTTTCCACGGACAAGGGCAACAATGTCATTCAAATGGGTCTGTCATATCATATCAGATGTGACTTTCAAAATTGAAGATAATACCAATGAAAGCTGAATAAAATCCTTACATTGAGTCTTTCAAGATAGTTTGCCAATCCTGCCGTAGAACCAGCAAGAGCCTTATGCACCTCTTGTGTCCAGTAAACCTGAGATACACAAAGGACGACTTGCCCTGGCCATTTCAGAACCCAGTCTGCTCTTGGTGTATGAAAATAAGCATCTTTTGCAGCAGTCACAACATCTTTCAAAGATCGGATCATCATTTCTTCAACCTTAATTAGAAAGTAAAACTTCTGTTGATAGCGGAATACTTAAAATTCCTAATTGACACAAAATCCAAAAAAAAATCACTAACCTGAAGCAGCCACTTTTCAACACATCCTTTGGCCTCAACAGTGTCAACAGGTCTACTGAACATAACTCGTTCCCCTTCCGAGCTAAACATTCCATGTATCAACAACTCAGCATCCAGGTGAAGTCCGCTAATGCCTTCGAAGCATTTCTTGAGGTGCGGTTGAACCCTGTTTGGATCCTTAGTTTCAGCCAATATCTCCAACATCTCGTCGTTAGTAAGAAAGAAGAATCTGGAGAAGAAGAGCCGCTTCTTCTCCAAATACGCATTCAGCCCCTTGTTGATTCTGTCTAATAGTGCTGTACAGTCTTGTAACTTCTCATACAGCCCTGGCTTACTAGCAGTCTCCACGGCATTGACTTGAGCTCCCAGTTCACCCATGATTGATCTCCAAGTCCCATCCACTTTCTTAAATAATCGACCTTCTTCAGGCATCTGAGCCATTATATCTTCCGAAGAAAATACCGGCTCTAAATACATCCATTGGGCTTGAACTTTTAGCCATTCGTCCAGAGTAGTTTGAGCTCGTAGAAGAGCCTCCTCCCATGCCTTTACCTTAACTGTCGTGATTGGGAAAAATAACAATTTAGTTATCGTTACAAAAATCATTCACGCAGTTAGTTTCAGTTGTCAAACCTTCATGAGGCTTCACAAAGGGTGATCCCTTCATTGTCTGGGTCTTTGTTATGTGGTCCTCTAATAGGAGTTGAATTTCATCAACAGATGCTAAGATCTTGACGGGAGTATCTCTGTCCAAAATATAAAAGCATATGCATCAACTTTCGAATCTTGGAGTGCGGGAAAAGATATCGAATTTCGACGGATAAACATGCAATTCCTTTGACAGTTGATGTAACGGATCAATCCAAAACTTACTTGTACTGCACCGTTGTGAGTTTGGAACTCTCCCATTCGTCCTTCATTTTGTCGATTGCGTTTTCTAGCCCGTGCTCTTTACTAGCTCCAGTACTGACTCCTTCGAACCTTTAATTCCAGTATCCTTTGATTATAGAAGAATTTTCTTGTATGCATATAAAAAAGTAGTTATGTCTAATGTTCCTCTTACAAAGTCATATAAGGCTCCAGACCCATTTTCAGCATCTTTCTTAGGCTTGTACCCGCTGTGGGACTAACGTCAAACTTGCAGAGCTCTGTCATCTGTTCCCAATGCCGCTTTTTCATCGCCGGGTTGCAAAGAACTGCTACGGTAGGTAAAAATGTCTGCAAAATCATAAATCAGTTAGACAGTTGGGATAGGCAGATTAAGCTTTAGAATTTCAATCAGTCTTGAATTTCTGTACCCTAAACTGTTTAAGACTATCCAAAGCAGTGTTACAAATAATTAACGACGGTGGTAATTGATCCAAATGATCTTCGTCATACAAGAGTGAAATTGGAATGTGTTTTTCCTTCGCTTCTAGTTCTTTTTGAGCTTTTATACGGCTCTTGAACAATTTTTGTAGTTTGTACAGCTCTCTGCAAGTAAAATAAAATAAAGGATTGCATTAACATCAATAGCCTAACAATGTGACCAAGTAGGGCAATCGTTATTTAATTCACTTGAAGTATTCATCAGTCTCCAGATCGATGGCTTCCGAGTCAAGAACGAAATCCCCATCCATGTATTTCTTTTCAGCTCTCTGCCACTTGTAAGCTGTTTGAAAGAGCCTAGTGTATGGATCTAAGTGGGTCTAAGTAAAGATAAGAGAAATTAACAAATTCCAAAAGACAATTAAACACATAATCCAGTACAAATGCTTCATTAAAATTACCAAAATCTCTTGCATGTCTGGAAAGGAACTGAGAGAAAACTTGAATAAAGTCTCTTCGTTATTAATCCAATCAACCTCTTTTTGCAGCACTTCCACACGTTTCCTCACGTATTTCAAATCCTTTGAAAACGTTGGGACAATTAAATTTAGTGCAAATTAAATGTGAAGTTTTGAAAAGGTGTGGATTCACAAAAACTCTCACATCACAGTATTTTCCAACTTGTGAATAATCCCCATAACGGCCGAAATCGTCTCTAACTCGGCGAAGTAATTTCTGCAAATCCTTTTTCATCTGAACGATTTTCTCGGCTAATTTGTCTTCAAACTCCACTTTCTTGTCTTCAATCATCTAAATTGAGAAATTCCGCTACAATCAATTTAATGCATTTAAATTTTAACTCTTAAGTCCAGTTCATGCTCAGCATAAATTACAATCTACACAAGCAATTTCAGCAAAAGCAAACATGAATAGCAAGTTGTCAAAATCGTGAACATTTTACTGGATGAACTTTGAAGAAATCCCAGATAAACGCTTCCGGCTGCATGAATACAATTACAGACTCAAATATAAAATCTCATTCCATTATTTCGTTTCATATTCAATACGGAAAAGGATATTAATATAATGTATATAAGTCATTCTAGTTCTTTAAAAGTTTTGAATACTTTTATACCATTTCTAAAGTGTGTTAACCACCTTGGTTATTTAGAAGTAAAAAATTTAATAAGGCTGATTCAACTTACAATTGCACTCTTTTCAAAAGCAGGTTGTATCTTTCTGTGCCAAGTATGGGCCAATATTGTCATTTCTCTGTCTTCCGCACTCATCAGAGAATAGTCCATGATTGCAAAAAACATTTTAAGCCCTTCGCTGATGTCTTCTTTGAGTCCTAGCAAGAGCTGACCTCGTGCAAGGTCAATGTACTCGACTAAATCCATTAGTTCAGCCGTGGAATCGGGTTCCTTCAGTAAGCGATTACGAATATGCTCGAATCCACGGATTGTCCTGTAAGACGTTGGTTGATTGATTTTTGAGGTTAGTTAAGCTTGCCTTATCAGTGTTCTTAAGACTAAGACATACTGTGACAAATTACTTTAAATTCTGAATTCTGAAAGTTCTCATCAGGTGGTCAGTAATGATATTTTGTTGAACCTTTGCGGTGTCAATGAGTCCCAAGATAACGTCTTCGTTGTTAATACGAATCCAGCCAACAAATTGATTTTTCGGTATAGTATATGTCATTTTCATGAAATCCTTAAAAATTTCGATTTCTTGCATCCCATCGTAGAAAGAGTGCTCATGGACCATAAACTCCTTTGCTCTTGTCTTGGCCGAGCCGTCCAATAATGGCCGGAATTTATTGGCTAAGATTGTTAATAGCATATATGTAGGTACTTGTATTCAACCAGCCTCAATAACAGCTAAGCTTAACAATTAATTTCAATCTAGTCAGAAGGGTATGTAGCCAGGAATACATACCGATATCATCAACCACCATTTGAGGTTCAGAAAGCCACTCCACCATAACAGCGTGGAATCTTTCCGTCATCCGGTTCAAGAAATCCAAAGGAAGGGTGATTTTGTAAAATGCACTCGGAGGCTTATTTCCTTGATTTCGAGTCCAAAAGAGCTCAGCCACGTCTGGTATAGTTTGTACTACTCCCAAGATCTGATCAAAGAAGTTTGAATGTTAAAAATTTTACAACTTTATTTATACCCAAACGCTTTCTCTAACCTCATCCGTAATCTTCTTGAAGCAGTACATACAATCATCCAAAGCAGGGAAGAAGACGATTCGACTTCCGTCTTCTACTGAAGTGTCGAGCATAATATGAGGGAGAAGCTTCTGGTAATCTTCGTAAGCTTTCACAACATCAGAGACTGAATCCATCACCCAGGATAGAGCCTGGAAGTTAATAAAGCTTTTAATACAAGTTTATACAGTCAACAATTCTAGTAGTACGAACATTGCATATGATGAGATTGGAAGCGCATTCCAAAATCTGATCTTGCTTATCTTCAGATAAGCGCCGCAACGCCGTAGGACTCTGATACAGCATGACCAAAAGAGGGATGAACTTTTTTGTTAGTTTCTCTCCGTTGGACCGGATCTGTGCGATTAACATGTCCTTCAAATCGAACGGTTTGGCATAGCCAGATTTTATCCTTTACCACATAAAAAACCAGCAAATTAAACCAATAGAACCATACAGCCAAGAGATACAAGTTTTACAAGCGCTAACTTACTCTAGCTCATTGATATCAAACAATTTTTGAGTGGTCACAACTTCCCTAAACTTGAGAAAGGTTTTCGCGACCATGCTATGAAGAATTCTTAGCTCTCTGGAGATGATGTGCCGATGAATTCGATAGCTTTCCCACCAAGGCGGAGGTCCAGATGCAAACCTATGAAAATATAATCAAACATTTATGAGGCTTTTCGAAATCCCACCTTGTGTACTCGAAATGACAATTGAACAACGGTATTACAATGGATCTTTAATAACAAGGACATATGGGTTGACATAATCAGAATTGGGAACGACGACAAAGTTCAGAATCGTCTCATGAAGCACCGCTTCATATCGGTCCTTGATGTCCTTCAAAAGCGATTTAAAAAGGTCCTGATGCTTTTCCCGTAGGGATTTCGCAACCAACTGGAAATCATTCGTAAGCAATTACACACGGACACGGAAATAAATGTAATGAACTTGGGACATCGGAAATGCTGTTCTTCACAAGTCAGTTACTTACGGATGTGATTTTTTTCCGCCACGACTTTTGCATTGCAACAACAGGGGCGGACCGAACACTGTCTCGAAGATATTCGACAAAGTCGTCTTGTGTGAGGAAGTTCTCCAAGTGAATAGTTTCATCCCCTTTGGCCATCTTATCTGCTTCACGTTTCTTGTAGACGGAGTCTGCGACGACACTCTTGATCCTTTTCCCATGTCTAACCACCACCTCTTCGTCCTGCTTTTTCTTCTCTTTGAAGCCAAAGTACTTCATGAGAGGGTGCTCGACCCAAGGATCTTTTCGAAACTTCCCCATGCTGGGTACTGGAGGCATCCGAAACATTTGATCCATCGACGTTTCTTTTTTCTGTCTTTTCCCAGCAGCCAAAGCCATTTCGGAATTGGCGATCCTCGACTTGGACAAACATCGGGGGGAGTCCATGGTAGGATTATACTAGTGCATGCACACAGTATAGCTAGAAATATGCTAGTTAACTTAGGAAGAACTGAATTTAAAATGCTTTCACTTTCAGCGTCCAATTCTAAAGAAGAGGGTCGGAAACATGTATTTTCAATGTCATTAACACTACCGATCCGTAAAACATTTCAACGACTTTGTTTGTTTAGTATTGATTACAAATTGACATGGAGTCCCATGCGAGGGCTGAGTCATGGAAACCACCACTTTGTCTCCAAGTTATCGATCTGAAGCATCAGGTGGTTACCAGTTTCATATAATCTTGTCGAAGCCCCAAGTACATTACAATATTTACAATTTACAATGGTTACATGAATTGCAGTTTCATACTTTCCGGAAATATATTTAAATTCCTGTAAATTATAATTATCATGATTTTAAATCTTTAACTGATTTACCATTAATTCTAGTCCAAAAGACTAATAACTGGCAATTAGCACTTTTAGTTGTTCAAGGTGAACAGTTTAAATTTCCCAATTTCAAACCTCAAATCCATTTTTACTACCTGTTTTGCAACGGCTTATATTTCAGGTTGTATGAAGCGTCAATAATTTATTATATATTTATTTATTCTATATATCTAAGGTTTTTTATAAACTTTTTTTTGTGTAAATTTAATACGGTTCTTGGTGCCCAACTTTAAGTTTTGTATGTCAATGAAATCTACCATATATGCAAAGGTTATGAACAATTATAGCCCATTCACTATAGCATTTATTTCAATATAGAACAATTTAATGCTGTGATAAAAATCAATAAACATATACATGAAAACATTTTGAAAAATTCCAAACTTAACAGATCTCGTACAACGAGTGGCGATAATATTTCTAATAAGGGACACCCATTGGTAAAAAAAAATCTATCCATCACTTTCTCGTCTTGGGTTTGCACTTCCCTCCTGGTCAAATTCCTTGATCTCATCTTCATCCTTATCCTCGTCCGAACCCTCATGTTCACGAACTTGAGTGCCAAATCTTTTTGCGAGTTCTTCTCGGTCGTAATTATCCACGGCTATTCCTGATCTTCTATTTACCCGTTTGGATTGCAGAAATTCTTGAAGCCAGTTGTCAATCGAATCCCTTCTAATCGTGGCTAACGGGATATTTGTTATTTTTATTTCAGCAACAATTCTCACAGTTATCGAAATTAAAAGGAATTTCGTCCAATGTAACTTACCATGATGATGTCTACGCGGAGCAACTGCTTCTAAGAGAACATCCTTTATAGATGATAAATCTTGTGACTTTCGGTTTGAGTCTTTGTAATCTTCAGGTTTATCAACGGTGTTTTCGAAAGTTGGTGCCTTAGCCATGCTCCCCCGTCGATTATTATAAATTCCTAGAGTCATGGCAAGATTTGACCAATCATTGCTTTTCTGAGATAACTTTCGGTCTAACTGGTCATCGGATCCTACCTCCTCTACTTCGTCCTCGTGAATAGGACCACTAAGACTTGCTTGCTTTTTGATTATTTTGAAGATTGTTTTTAGAAGGAAATCTCTGTCATCTCGTTCTAAAAGAAGAAGATTGTGCATTTTTTCCATCGTGAGCACGTACGCCTTAGCCCAAACTCCAAATGCGTAGCAAAGACATCTGTAATTAGAGCGGAAGATCGAGTTAAACAACTTATTAAGCTTTCAGGAAATCCAGGTCAACTTACGCCAGCAGTATTATGATTACCACAGCTATTCCAGGTTTTACGAGAATTATGAGTATGCCACTTGCTTTCGACGTGAAGCCCTCCACAAATATATCGTAATAATGACCATTTTCTGATCCAGTGTGGGTTCCACTTTCGCGAAAGTGACTGAATGGCCCACAAACGGATGAAGGATGTAATCTACATATAAAATCGAAACATTACTAAAGTTACTAAAGCGTAACAAATGCAATATTTGATCCCTTACTCAGCCAGCAAAAAAACATTGAGAATAGATGTTATCAAGTAAGTCACAAAAAATACAACCAGGTAAGGAGCAGCGATTTCAGAATTATGGGACAAGTGTGTAGGGAAGCTAGAGAAATGGAGTAATGTGTACTGGAAGTTTAAAAACATTAGCCATCATTGATTAAAAATGCAATATATTTCTCAGCATAAATGTCGCAAGCATATGCATGTATATGTCGCACAATATAATATGACATGTGCTTGTTATAACAATAAAAAATTACCTTTCTGTGGTAAAACGTCACAATCAATCGTCCAATAACCAAAACACTGATTAGGGGGCAAAAGAAAAACCCAAATCCGGCTAAGGTATGCATGAAAAAAAGGCTTAGAGTTAAGCTCGCAGAATCAAAAACTGGTTTCTCGTAATTCGGGTCCTTCCTCCTAGAAATAAAGACATCAAAGACATCAAAGACTGATTCGAATTTCGAATAATTGGAAAATCAATACCTATTTAAATTCCTTACTTTTTGTAGAAGCTATAGATTGTATTATACAATACAGTGCTTCCTGCTTGTACAATTCCTTGGAAAACGATGATTCGGTACAGTTCTATTTAAAGGAATAACAGATTTAGTAAAAATATCTTTTTATCCCTGACAAGAATACAAAACAAATACAAACAGTTAATTGTTACCTTGGCCAAAGAGCTCTTCGTAACAGATTTGCTCTTGTAAGGCTTTGGAATGATAAAGCCAATAACCGTAGAGGACGAAAAGTTCAGTCAAGTAGTACAACCCAACTCTACCGTTAACAAAATATTTTCACATAATTCTATACCTAAGACAATACAAACTCATCAGGGCCATTACCTTCCGATTACAGCCCAATTCTGATTTTCGATGGAATCCCAATGTTCATAGTTTGAAATTTTTACACAAACTTTGGACATAAGGTAAGTAGTAAAGCTGATAAAAATAGCAGGTAGAGCCAAAATCCAGTTCGGTGCTCGTTCTAAAGCCTACAAGTACAGAAACCTAATCGTATCTGTATAGGACAACATTTTGATTTTAAAAAACTATTTTAGTCAAAGCTTACACAAGTACCCGCTTGACGCATATATAGTATCCGAGCGTAGTACGAGAAGTACACCATTCCACCCGCAAATATACAAGCAATAAGTACTCCAATGTTGGCAATCCAATGTAAAATCAACTGGGCCGCCCTATTTCCAAATCTCTGCGACAATATCGTAAAACATTCTCCTTTGGTTGCCTTTACTACAATTTTGAAGTTGAGGTTTTCCAAGCCTACTGCCAATTCCTACATTAAGAAAGATAATTTAACGACTTTAATTGATAATCAAGTCGGTTTAATGGTAAGCAATGTTCAAATATCTAACATTTATACCTTAAGTTCATACCATATACTGCTATGCAAGGCTTTGGCAGCAAATTCGTCTGAACAGTTAAAATCCCAAGCACATAGTACAGCTTTAAAGTGATCTTTCTTCGTCAAACCTGGAACTCGAGACTCAAGCCGTGCAACGTGATAAAAGTTTGTTATTCTGGAATTTATTAATTACAAAGCTGATTAACACCAATTCGGGTTTTTAGACCTAAAGTATGTGTATTGTGAAGGTAAAGTATGTGTCTTACTGAATAGATATGTAGAATGAATTCATGAGGAAAATCAGCAAGGCCACCATGGACAGTCTAAATCCAGTAAGGGAAAAAACAGTACTTCGCTCATTGGATTGGACAGAGGAACGGTTCCAAGGACAACTAGGGTCAGCCTGGGTATCTCGGTATCCTGAGTAGTAGAGGTAGGAATTTTCAAAGTACCCAGCTCCTATTAGCAAATCTTCAAAAGAAAATGGGTTTCGTTTTGGTATAACAGGTTGTGGTGCGTTGTTAGGACACAGTGGATCTGGCTGAATAAAACATGTAGATATCGGTGTCGGTGTTCCAATCGTCATAAGTTCTGGAAGTAACACGAGTACAAATCTGTAAAATTCAACTGACTATATTGCAACCGAACTTCTTTCCATCTCAATATTCTAACCACGTCAATCAATTGATTCGATTTTTTAATCCCTTACGTAAAAAAGAAGTAGAAGATATTCATGATGAGAACCGTTCGCATCCAACGAAAATATGCTGCTGCACTTAGACCATATCTGCCGTGGATTTCATAAATGTCTTTTTTCCAAATTGTACACTCTCGAACCATATCGTGAATTAACCTATGTGTCTACAGCATTACATTATTAATCGTTCGTTAAACACAATGCCAAATATCATGTTTGAATAAAAATCAGACCTTAATAGTATAGAACCCAATTCTTTCTTTGAAAGAACTTTCTTCATCCTGTAAAGCGTGCCTCGTCAGGCCTTGCAATATGTAATCTTGTTTGTGCTTCCTTTTTTCTGACAAATGGTCTGCGAGAAATTTTAAGGCTGCTCTAAAAGTACGAGAATCAATCACACATAGTCAGCAGATTCAAATTCAGCTTATCAAATTCCACAAACTGGAGAAAATACAGGCGAGCACACTTACACTTTCTTAGTTACGGTTGGCTGTTCTATGACTACAGAAGGAGATACATGCAATTTCGAATCCAAGATAGAACTGACCGACACAATGCCAGATATAACAGAGACCTTAGAATGCTGTTTTTGCATTTCCTATTGATGACAAACGCAACAGAAAGCATATTTAACCTCGTTCAATATTTGCCAAACTTCTGTATTCCGTATTAAACTATTTTACATCAAAAAGGGTGTTATAGGTTCCTTGTACATTCAACGATTTTCGTCGAGCAGATTCAACTGCCGGCAAACCTCCACCTAGAACATTATTCAAATGTTCTATAGGGATACCTGTAAAATATAGAGCATTTTAGACACTTTGCAAGCATGGAACTTACCATTTAAAATACTCTCACTAACCAACTGCGGAAGGCAGAGAACGACGAGCTTTTCGCATCCACTGGTTAATGTCCGTCTCTTTTGTAATGACTTCATCCCTCAACGGATCTATATCGGTATTCAGAACTTCCGTAAACTTAAAACTGATTCTGGGATTGTGGCCCCTTACTCGCATCCCAGCGCCCCGGACACCCTTCTTGCCTTTTGATTTGGCTTTGGACGACTGCAACTCATTCACGTCAATATCGACTTTGACATCGTCGTGTTCAAGTTTAACAATGTCGGCTGTAGACCGCTTTTCTGCGGTGGAGATTTCAATGGAAGTTGCAGGGTGCACTTTCCCTGACCCAAAACGAAGTTTTTTTTTGGATCCCTTTGTCTCGGTCTTTTCTAATATGAAATTAAACGTGTTTAAGGATTTTAGAATTAATTTAATTTAGTAGTAATTGAAGTGAAGTTGTGATTTTACGTGATATTAATGCTGCTTTGGTCTTCGCTGGAGGTTTTTTCCATTCTTTCATCTTGCTTATCATTCCATCAAATCGGTTCTTTCTTACCTGACCTTCAGACAGAGTCACTCTGGCATGTGCGCGCTTTGTTCGCTGTATTTCTTCTAGAATAGCATCTAGCTGCTCCTGACTAGGATTTTCTTCAGCAAGTTGTTCTTGTCCACTTTTTCGCTGTAAATCTAATTTTGATGTATGTGGATGAATTACTAGTATTTCCTTTTCAGGATTTTCAGAAGATTCAGCATCGCTTTCCATATTCTTAGAACGCTTGGCTAATTTTTTCCCGGATATTTTTTTAGAGATTTTCACGCTTTTACTAATGAGTGTATTTGGAATATTTAGATCGTCTATCTCCTTGGCCAAGAAACTTTCCTGACCAATTAATGGGAGCAATGCATTTGGTTGATCTTCTAAACCCTGCAGCTGCGGCGTCCAAGAGGTTGATTCATTCGATTCTGAAGTAGATTTACCTTTACCTTGATTTCCCTCTTGTGTGCCTTGTTCGAGTTGATCTTGATAATCGGGAATAGGTTTTACTGGAAACTTGTCTTCTTTATCTTGGGGTACTTTAACCTCAAACCTGTCATCCCGGCCTGCTTGAGAGCTGGTATCTAAGTTGATCCGAATGGTGTCCCTTGATTCTATGGTTGCATTAGCACTACTAACACTAGTAATTCTTGTGATGTCGAATAAACTCCCGTGTGATACATTAAAAAAAGAAGCTGCAGACGGAGCTTCAGTTGCTAACTCGGATTTATGTATTTCCTGCACGTGAGCTTGTTTTAATGGTCTAGGAGAAATAGACCTGTCTTCCCTGAACAATGGATCTGACCTTTCTAGAACCCTCCTGTAGACGCCTGGTTTGTTGAATTTTGAAGGTTTAGAGATACGACAAGGGAAAGGTTTCTGCAGTTTGAGGGCCACTGGTCCAGTTTTGGGTTTAGTTTCAATTTCTTTCAGTAATTGAGGGCTTCGAAGAACCGAAATCTTCTTATCGTTACTCGGAGAGGCTTTGTATCTTTTAGGGCTAGAATTGGCCGAGCCAGAAGAGCTTGAAAGACCCAATTGATAATCCTGTTGATATTCTTGGTTTCTTGGAACGGGCAACTTAAAACCAAAATAATTTTTTTTAAATCATGGGGTAATTTATTATTTATTTATTTATATGTCCCCATACTTTTATTTTCAAGTTTTAATTAAATATGTACTTAAATGTCTTACTTTTATCGGGACTGCAGGTGCGTTGGAAGTTGCTGGAACTGCATGAGTACCTGAGTCAATCAAGTTAAGATCTGGAACGGGAACTGATATGTGCCCTACTTGGTTCACAGGACTCGTATTGTTGGGCGTTAGGGGCTGGGGTTGTTGCTGTTCTTCGTTTTTTCCTATGAGAGGCATTTTTGATGTGCATAGTGGGACAAGCGGGAGGGTCTCATCCTTTTTCAGTATCCAACGCAACAGCAAATCAGCAACGTTACAGATCAATTCGTATTACTGTACAGGTTGGGAAAATTTCAATTAATTGGGTAGTACCTGTACGTAACTGGGTTCTCAGTATGAAAAATATGATTTAAATTCAAACTCTTTCCGAATCGTCTTCAGTGTTCAGTTGTACTTGTATGAATGCCATACACTTTATTAAATGAACAGTAAATTCCAAAAATTAACTCTAGTAAAAGTTTCCGTGGTTACTTGCGGCATGGGAGACCTTCTTCGCAGCTTCATACATGAAACACACTTCAACCTTTTATTTTATCATTTCACAATGTTTAATAAATACAGGGTGTTCTTAGCCATTGTTCGGGTCTTTAAAAATTAGTAACTATTAAACTACTGGATCGAATTTGATGAAATTAAGTTTATTCGAAAGCTAACATTCTAGAAGGAGGAACCCATGTAAAGAAAAAAATTATCAATGCTTATTTAATGACCCATACGGGTTTTCCCGATTTTTGTAAAAGTTAACATGGGGCAAGCATGATTCCTTGACAACGTTCGTCCTCTTTATATGGTTACGACAAATGAATTATTTTTAACGAAATAATTATTT
>JAQFYM010001704.1:0-30173 GCA_034694785.1 Agrenia bidenticulata | reverse complement strand
CACCAGCAAATTATTACTTTGCCCCTATTTTAATTTCAATCTCTACTCGTGAGATTTGTCTTGTGTACTCGGGGACACCTTAGTGAAACCTATCTGGTTGAGGTTGATCATGTAGTACACATCCCTCTCTCTCTCTCTTTCCCCGCTGTCATCAACTTTCTACATCTACCTCTCCATCTATTCTACTTGCAAGAGATATTATACGGTATGAATGATCCTCCTCACTCTCCAAGATAGGTAATGCCAGTAAAGATGATGAAAACTCAACTCTTGTCCTTGGATATAATATTATAGAGAGAGAGAGAGAGACGACTAGGAATATGAAGAGGAAAGCCAGGAAGGAATGTCTCGGGGGACTCCCACGGTCGCACACATATTGAGTTTTTACGGTTCTCCTGACACACACGCTCGGGAACTAAATGAGCTCCGCAATTCAATTATTTTCTACCATAAGAACTCTAACCCAACCTGTCTAGCACTTTATTTAAGGGCCGTAGTTGGAGCACCCCCGTTCAATACTAATCATGAATAAATACATACTCACCAGAGAATAAATACTAACCGAACCACTATTACTAATCCATTTTCAAACAACCCCACCCCTTCTATCCAATTCCTTTTAAAATGTTTTAAATCATTCTCTTTATACCATACAATCTACCGCTACTAACGCTAAAAAAATCTGGAATCTTTTACCTCTCCTACCTTTACATCTTCCTACTCACACAACACCATTAAAATAAAATGCATTCCCTATTAAAAGATCCCACAACCTTTATGAAAACCGATACTACAGACACACTTTGGGAGCTTGCATCTTCCTCAACCCTGAGGAGGAACCAAAGAAAAAGTAGTTTCATATACGGCTCTGCCCCCCAGTATTTCAAAAGACGTGTGTCCTCCTCATCATATCATCATCATCCTCTTTGAGAAGGAGACGCTGTTCAACTCCCGTTCTAAGAACACCATGCAAGAAGACGAGAGGGAGAACCTGCTGCTGGAGTTTGGCTCAAGAGAAAGAAGACTTAGTAAAATCTTCATGCCATGAGAAGAAGCCCGAGCAGTCCGCCATCCTCATACACTTGAGACGACGGAGGTCTCTGTGAGGAAGAGATCTTTATAAATAAAGATGTTATGTTCTCTGTCGATCATATCATATCATCTCACTTTCTTTATAAGCACTCCACTTGGGGTAAACTACCTCGTATTCCAGATATCATGGCACATCAACTCTTGAAATATTTTTCTACCTGATACCCTTTTCCTCCTCTGCCACCCCTTACACTCTTTTCTCTCTCGTGTACTTTTACTCGGAACAAAGGGTTACCGTTCTACTAATAATGTCCTTTTAATTTCATTTCTATTATTTCTTTTCCCAAGCTAGCTAACACCGGGTTCATTTTTTCTCTGTCTCTGTTAGTTTCTGTCACGTACCGTCCATTTTATACGTCCTGAGGACGAAGAAGAAACCTGACGAAACACAACTGGTAAAAGTTTACCTTTTCTTACAGATCTATCAACTTTAGGAGATGAATTCCAAATTAAATCTTCGTAAATAAAATACAGTGGTGGAAAAAAACGGATGGGATGAGAAAATGTATCCTCGTTATTTACAGAGTAAACATCAAGTAGCAACATCTTAAAATACTCAAAAAGACATTCATCTCCTCTTCAAATGACTAGAGCAGGGTGAGAGGCTAATCAACCCTATTGTCCAAATACTCAAGATTTCCGAAAGCTTTCAAACTTATTAAAAGAACTGCTTATCCACTCAGCAGAGGCACATCCAATGTATTTCAATACAAAATCAATCCTTTTTATACTCACCTCACCCAGTACTTCTTCGTTATATTCGTATGACTACATACAGAGTCATACTGATCCGCAATCCACACTATAAGTATCACGTAGAAGGCTGTACTCGTGTCATTAAAAAACTCCGACATGATCGCTTCCATTCCTGTAGTAAATACACAATAAAATAAAACATTATTAGTCTCTCCACACCTCCTCTTGCATTCAATAGATTCAAAGCAGTTGTAATATTTTTCAATTTAGCCCCCCAACAAATGCCTAAGCCCAGCGAGTCTTTGAAAAAAAGCTTTGCTTCACCCATTTTGAGAACTAACTGTCATTACATTACATCTTTACATTACACACCAACTTCCTTCCAGTCTCTAGCAATTAAATCCTAAAAAACTAAAGCCCAGCTCACAGCAAGGGACCTCCTCCTGATTCCTTAAAAGAAAGCAGCCTTCCCTGTCACAGTCAACATACCGAGCCTCTCTCTCTCTCTTTAAACAAAAAGTCTAAGGATACGAAAGAAGCATCCAATTCTTTTCCCTTCCATCTCGAGCAAGCAAATGGAAATATTCTTTGTCAAGTCAGTAGGTGTTCCCAAGTCGAAGTCAGCAGGATTAGACGGAACGAGTAACTAATTGAATAAGGAAAAGGAGAGGAAATGGAAAGAGACGAAGGAGAGATCCGCAGATATTACATTACTAAACAGCCGGGACTAGGCATTATGAGCAATGCACAGTCCAATCTACTAACCAACCAGACTGAACATAAAAGGGGAAAGGGTTAACTATCACATAACACACAACATAATAACATACGTATAGCCCAGTATCCTTATGAATCTCTCTCTTATGTGCTAAATAGTATAAAACACACAGAGCCGAGCTCATTTGTTGTGCAAAGAGAAAGCACTAACTCAAGAATCTTGTGTACAGCACAACATCAAGACGAACTTCTAAAAGTTGATCTCAACAGCGAAGTGAGTACATCTAGATGAACATAATGTTATGTATTATTTCGTTTTCATCTGATTCTCTTAATATTAATAAGTACCAAAGGGAACTCTTAAAACTTAAAACCAGCAGGGGTATATTTTAAGTCACGACATTTACAACTCCTTTTACATCCTTCACTGATCTTCCACATTCTCCCATTCTATCCTTCCTAAAAAATGAATTCAACTACAAGATCGTTTGACAAATTCCATTGAGAGTTTAATTACTAAACAACTGCAGCAAACCTTTCTATCATTGACAACATTTCAAATTACAGCCATGGCACATGAACGAAAAGGTTACATACATTACATCTGTATATTCGTATGGACTTTGTATAACAAGCAAATCTTGTGCTCATGTCATGTCAAATGATTCAGTTTTGTAATCTAAGCAATAAATCTTAAGATAAGCCTAGATTACAATTATTACAAATAATATTCACACATGTGACATGATAACTAATTGCTACTTATTAAACTATCAACACCTCCGACACCTTCGTTGCTTACAATCAAAGCCTGTAAATGAGTTCATATAACAAAATCCCTCATCTCGCGAGTGAATCCGTATTTCTAAAAAAATAGTAGCTCATCCTAATTTCCTAATCCCCCCAAAAAATAACTTTCTCCGGTAACATAAATCCCAACTCCAAAGTCCATGCATTATCAATTAATCTTGAATGACATAAAATTCTACCACCTACACCGGCAGAAAATGCATTCTTGCAAAGGCTCGGACTCCTCCTACATACAACATATCAACAATACTACCTCGATTCAAGAATACATTTCCCTTTTTCCCAACATCTAAGGTGACTAATGGGTATCCATTTCATTACATTACCATTTCATCGTACTTAACCAAGACAACGCCAAGAAAAGCTAAACTTTCCCCACCATCCTGATTGATCTCCCGTTCTGCTCTTCGACTTCTTTCCACTATCCACAAGCTTTCATTGGCCAATCCCAAGGAACCCATATGGAAAAGAAAAAAAGTACATCCCACGAATACGTAACGAACACCGGGATGCCAAAGACAGCTAATTTCCAATTTGACTCGTTCGCTCAATGCCAAACCTATACATCTACCTTTCTCTCTCTCTCTCACTCTCTGTATCTAATTCAAGTCTATAATGCCCACCAATGGTACAAGAACTGTGTAGTCCAATGGATATAATAGCACATAATAATGTACCTGCACTTTGTCCGGGTCTTTCCACTTTCTCCTGTGGACATATTCACTTACCTTCCTAACAACTACTACAGGGTCTAGAAATACCCGACTTGATAAGAACGAGCAAGATGATTCTAATGAAAATCCACCCCGTACAACTCAAAACATAATTTAAGACCCGTGTTTCAGTCTATAGAAACAGCTTGACTTCACTTTATTAGCAAACTCTCTCACATTAGAGTTTAGCTTAAGTAATCCGAACATAAGTAAAGACCCATCCTTCTCAGTATCTCTCCACCTGTAGGACAAACTAAAGGCCCAACTCGCCTATTAATTAACATCACCCTATCTATTACTCTCCCTCTCCTACTCCTATGGCTTTCCTTATCTTACTCTACTCACGGATATCCTTTACATCCACCCATTCAACTCCTTTCCCTATGATACTCACAACCTCACAATATCCTGAGAGGGAGTTTATAGAATCTCGAAATTCTAGTCTCTTTTCGCATGCATGTGGCCATGGGTGTGAGTGTCTCTAGTACATGCTTAGAAGCTTCCAGTGCTGCAGTTAGCTAG
The DNA here is from genome assembly GCA_034694785.1 of Agrenia bidenticulata. Taxonomy (NCBI): domain Eukaryota; kingdom Metazoa; phylum Arthropoda; class Collembola; order Entomobryomorpha; family Isotomidae; genus Agrenia; species Agrenia bidenticulata. The sequence continues at coordinate 25,623 of JAQFYM010001704.1, read as the reverse complement.
TTTAATACCAGTTTCCCTTTTTCATTTAAGCCCCCCTGAAGAATTAAACACTACTTTTTCACACCAAATGACACGACAAGGCGAACATATTATATATGATCCTCGTCCCATTCCTTAGACTATACAGTAGAATGTGGAAGAGCGACAAGCTCCAGTCTGGGCTTAGCGAGCAAAATGGAACAAAATAAAACAAAACTTGGAAAGTAATCCGATACCCGATATGTAATACAATATAAACTGACGAGGAGGAGGACAGGCAATGAAACCCCTCTTCATTTACGACCCCAATGACACTCATCTCATCCTCTCATCCAATTCCTTCCTAGCTCCTCTGGACTCCAATGAAACAGATTCTTGGGTCAGGCCTTAAAAGTGTTTCTTAAGCGAAAACTGTAAAGGGAATCGGGAATCTTAACTATCTATAGTTTATCATTAATCTAGAATACTAGATTAAGCCTACAATAACCTCCTATGCATGTGCTCCTAGTTTTACTTTTGAGGTGAACAACTGCCGCCAGTATTTTTGTCCATTTTTGATCCACAACTCCTCGATTTTCAATAATCTAAACTAAAATAAGAGCAAGTCGGAAATCCAATCTCATGAGTTGGACGGAGTTGAGCATTTAATTGTGTTTGGGAAACACGAGAAGATTGAACTGATTGTCAATTGCCATCCACTAAAAGTTCTATATAGTAAAATAGGATATTGTGATTGTCATAGTGGGTCTCTACCATCTACCCGGCTCTTTTTATTACCACAGATAACACATTTACATTTGACATCGGCCACCTACCACAGCCGCCGTATATTTGCCTAATATCAATGAATTGCGGCTCACAGGATTTTTTGTACTTCACACTTTCTCTCTGAAAAAATGTTTCTCGCAATCAGCGTAATTGAAATTGGAGACTTATCTCCAATCCAACTACAAACTACAATCCTTGCCTGGTATTTCTTGTGACACATGACGAAATAGACTCCAGGATGTAATTGCAAACGAGGATTTCGCAACCCTTCATGCAAACCCTTAATGTTTATAAAGCCTTTTCATTCCTGACCAACAAATTCAGTAGTCAACCAGCTGGAAATTTCACCCCCTCTGAAGATCTGTATGAATTCCCAGATCTAGATCTGTGCACGATTACCTAATAGAACTAGGCCCACTGCCCATGGCGTCTACTTTCCCGTATACATCCGAACTTTCACACACTTTCAAAGGCTTATGCTATCATAATTGTGTATGTGCCTGTCTGTCCGTCACAGCGTTAACTCCCGGTCAATTTAGTCTACTTTTCAACATCGGTTCACATTAACTTAAGAATGAGTTTGAAGATCAGAGTTCAACAATGTGTTCGATCCGGATGAAGCATCAACCCGAACGTCAAAACTCAATAGAACCGGCCCTTGCCTTCGTAGCTGCTTAGAGTTGATTTTTCTTCTTCCGACATTCCAAGTTTATTAACTCCGTCATCCCATCCCTTCCTCAATTTGCTGCATTATTAAAGGTACATCGTGCATTCCATGGAGTCTCACAACAAAATAAGCCACTATCCTTTAGAGCCTACTCATATATTGAGGGAAAAAATCCGAGGCATGACGCGACGAGACACAAATTCTCGTATTGACGTGAAGTGATATCTTCTCTTCAGACTTATTGAGATTAGACTTAGAGAAAGGAAAGATGTTCAATCTATATAATTCATACCTCCATATCTCTCTACTGAGAAACATCCAGGCCTCTCCCCCTTTTATTATTGCAGGTTAGCTTTTCAGTGGACATGGACCAGAAAGTTGGTTTCCATTCCCTTTTCTAAGAATCTGGATAACACCCAGGCAATTTCGTTTCTATGAACAAGTTCTAAGAATATCACTGGGGATAGGTGGGCAAACGGATACAACATCCATAGTTATTTTCAAAAGGCCGTGTATTCTTTTGATCAAAGAACTATTATGTCCAAGCATCCTTTTCAAAGTAATCAAAATTCTACCGGAATAGATAAAGAAGCTCTTACTATGGAAATCTTCAATCTCTTCCCTTTGACAGAAATGACATATTTTGAGACCGATTTCCCACATCTTGAAATTTTCATTGGAAATCTACAAGCAATGGAATCTCTAGTGGTTCACAGACACTCATGCTGTTTTGGTTAGCAAGATTTTTTTCGAGTCAAAAAAGGATGGCGGAATACAGTGAATCAATAACTAAAACAATTACAAAGTAGTGCATGATTTTCATTTAGAAACTTTACTTCAGATAGTTCATTTTTAAGGAACTACCACAACACCCACCCTACTATCTCAGAATGATGAATGGCAGACAAACCGCTAAAAGCCGAAAGCAAGCATGGCCTGAAATAAATTAATGATAGAACGAATAACTCACCGACTAGAGCTAGAATGACGGTGAAGAGTGGTGCTGCTGGAATAGATATAGACCCATTGATTCCTTCAATCGAATTTAGTAAGTCAACTGGAAAATCACAATAAAAATGCATCGATTCATCAATGTCACGTATAATCAGTAGTGAATTAGTTTCTCCGGCCTTATTTCCAAAGTCAATAAACTGTAGACCCCTAGACAGCTAAAATAGACTTCTTTTCCACAATGTGGGGAAATCATTCATCTCCCTTAGTTGTTGTAAGCTTGCTGAAGAACACACAACCGTTACTGTACTATAGTATTATTATTTACATGAAATAAACTTAAATATTTGTCGTTTAAAAAATTCTAAAAATGAAAATATCAAATTAATGTTACCAACTTCGACTTCATTGAAAAAATATGGCAACTTATGTAATGTAGGCATACCAATAGAATTAGATATAGAATCCAAGGGCCCGCTTACCAATAAATACGAAAATTTGATGGTGAGAGTACCGAAGAAGCATTGATATCGACACAGTCTAAGAAACATAGAATGAATCAACAGTCAACAATATTTCATAATTTGATTAGTTAATATTAATTAATGAAGTTTGAATGTTCCCAAATACTTACAAAAACTAGCATGATTAGTAATGCTGGGATGTAAGAGGATCTCGCCATCCACATTGGGACAAATCGAAATTGCTCCCCAGTAACAACGTTTCTGTTCAAACATAAATTAGGTAATGATGAAAAAAATTATTGTCAATTACAAAAACTCTAGATACGGAATGGCAATTCATTTCTTTTATCTCCCATACCTAAGATAGCCTTTATTTTCTTCAGATTCCGCTAAATTTTTTATACTTGACATTAAAATGTCATCATATCCCAGAAAGTACTCCAGTAAGAAGAGGCTAAAAGTGTCCCCGAAGCATGATGCCTTGGTTGGATCAAGAGTAACCAATTTTACTGGGATTCCAAGTTTCTGTCTAGTCTCTTGTGACAGTCGGAGAAAGCCATATTCTAAGGCATACTCAACTATATATGCTTGCTCCTGTAACCAAACTATTTTCCAAAAGCGTTAGTTATTGTTTTGCAAACATACTGTTAAGTCTTAACAGCAATCTTGTCTTCAGACATTTAACTTACCAGAGTTAGCAAACATTTCAAAGTCTGTAACACTTGAGTTTAACAATTTGTCTTCTTCCAGTTGCTTGTGTTGCATTTTCATCATCTCTTTTTCCTCCAACGTTTTATTAAAGTATGGCGAATCTGAAATATTTTAACCAGTTAATAGTTAATATTAACTTTAAACGTTATTAAGAAAGTATTAAAATCTGAACTGTTAGATACCCATACACACCTGGATTAGTAACATCGATATTTTCTAGACTTTCTGAAATATCAACACCGGCGGAAGCTCCAACACTTCCTTCCCCACTGGCTGTGATAGGTATGGATGGAGCGATTGCATCTGATTCAGAATTTCTTTCTTCACCTTCCGCAGCGGCAACCGAGGAATCTTCCTCAAGTTCTAGACTTTTGTTACTTAGATTTCCATCCACATCGTCTTGTTTTTTTGCGTTATCTTTATCATGTTCTTGGTTCTCAGATCCGTCAATGATGGTAGGTGCTACTGCTGAGTCACTGACTTCACTATAACCTATTCCAGAACTCAGCCTACTAGAAGTCGATGAAGCAGTTATGGACGAACTAGCAACTGAAGCTTCGGGCGGATCTGTTTCGACGGAAGCAGTAGGAATAACTTTATTTTCTTCTTTTGTAACTTCCACAACTGTTTTAGAAAAACCACCACCACCAGTAACGGTTGCCAGTAATCCCCCAGCCGTCGATACAACACGGTCTAATAATAATCTGTGCATTTGATAATAAAATAAAAATATTCACATGAGATTACAAGAATTCTAAACCAAAAAATTAATTTGAATTTCAAAAGTTCTTGTAATAACTTACGTATCTGCTGATAACATAATTGAGAGAAAATCATCGGTGTAATGTCTAAGCTGGGAAGCTGCAGCTCTCTGCCTTAATCTTTCTTCTTTTCCATAGGACTTAGTCAGATCATAATTTTCCCCAGCATCCGGAGTAATCTCTACCCGAAGAATCCCATTTTTTGGCCAAGAATCTTTGTACTCACCGAGGCAAGTTATTGGTGTTCTTGTGTAGACAATATGGATATACCCCAAAATAAACAGTAATAGGATTGACTGCATTAGGAGGCAGAACTCCAAAGCTCTTCTTAGAGACTTGGGAAACGCTCGAGCGTATATAAGAGAAACACGGAAGAACAGTGCAAGGAAGAGCCGATCTCTCATCTGAAATAAGTTCTGAGTCTGCTGTGGAATCTCTCCAGCGTTATTGTTTGTCGCTTGGGGGGCCCCAGGCATGTTTGCTCCTCCACCAACAGTGAATCCAGGAGTCCCCCGACCTAGTCCTGTTGAAGGGAGTTGATGTTGAGTCGCACGGACTGCTGCAGTAACCCCGAATCTTATCGTTGGAGCGACAAAAGGACGATTATTGCTACTAGGATTTGATGGGCCTGGAGTGTTATGGCTCTGATTTGGATTGTTTCCTTGAGGTTGGGGTGCAGGTGGTTGAGTTGGTTCTCCAGCTGATGACATTTTCAGCAACTCAAAGTAACTTTATCTTCAGGAATCTTTAGAGGTGGTCTTGGGCTTAAATGGAGTAATCAATTGCTATTTGAAAATCGGATGAATCTGGAGGTCCGATATGTCCGAGTCAATTCGAAACTATACACAATTCTTAGGAACATTTCTAGAAACTCCGTTGCTTATGGAATGGGAATTTTGATAATAATACTGATTGTGGATTGGGATATTTGCGGTTGTGGATTGGATATCTTGTTTATCCTCAATTCGCCAAGCTTCCTTTATACAGTCATCCGAGTTATTACTGCAATCATTAGGACAAGGATTAATTTAATATTTTAGTATTACAAAGCAATTTTTTTTTCACTAAACAGTGTTTATAAATATAAATACTTACGAACAATAAGAACATGTCCTCATCCCGATGTTACATGTGTCATCATACTGTCATGACAGATTCGATACTTTCAAACAATCTTCCCACAAACCTTAATTTCCAACTCTGAATCGATAGTACCTCCTCAACAAATTCTTTAAATACTTTAAATTAATTTTGAAAATCGATAGAGCTCAGCCTCGGTGCTCGGACTTTGAACTCCCCAATTCCAAGCTACGCCGTCTAAAAAATCCCATAAACATTAAACAACAAGATAAGAATACCATCAAGAATTTGAGCAATTCCAAGAAACTACATCAGTGAAAATAAATCCAATACCCAAAATTACCTACTGTCTACTGCATATTTGATTTTGCGTTTTTCCTGTCCCTTTTCCTCCTTATTTTACTGACGAAACAGACAGTTCAGAGGAGGATTTCGAATTTCCACCACCCCCACCACTCTTGGTATTTACTTCACACCAATGTAATTAAATAAGGATAGTACGTTGACGTCGTTGACTTGTATTGGGAAACTTTTGAACCCGAACAGGAGCCTGTGATTAAATGATGTTATTATCGCGAAAATTCTCATAATTCACGATCACAAATTGGCACGTACTTTGAGGAGGAGAGGAGGGAGGAACTGCTCTCTCCAACCTATGGGACTAAGCACCACTTTCTCATCTTCCTTCCAGATCCCGCTCTAGTCTCACTTTCACATCTCGGCACCTTTTAGAAACTAGTCGGTCCGTTCACAATCCACTCCACTTTTGTCTTTACCTTTCTTTTATCTGATTTGACAATTATTAATTAACTAGTTGTTGTTAAAAATGTTAACTGTGTACCTTGTACCTGTGTGAAAGTATACCTTTAATTTGGTATTTTTACTAGTGTTCAAGCAGGAACTTTCAGCTTTTGTTAGTATTTGATATGAGGTGTGAATGGCCCTTGAGAGCTTTTGAATTGTCGTCGTTAGAATTTCGTTCGTTCCTTTCGTCATTTGTTGTTGTGTAGTGCTTGTGCTGGAAGTTGGAAGTTGGAAGCGTTGTTTTGGATTCATACGCACTGTGACTAGTCTGAGCACTCTGAGCTCTGCCTTTGCATTATTTTGAAATCGTTCGGAAGCAAGTACGGAACTGCAGTGTAGACTCTACAAGGTTGACATTCAACTTTAATAAACAGTAATTGAGGTTTAGTGGATCTAATCATTAACAGCAGAGCCCGTAAAGGTAGTTCATATTTAAGGTTTAATTACGTGATAAAATTTATGTCTCCGTAAGTTAAGGAGGTTTTAAATTGAATTGATCGTGGTTTGTTTGATACCATTAACATTTGCTTTGCTATAGGAGGACTATCAACGGTCGCAAGTATTATGATGGGATACGAAAGTGGACCGAGCGGTGCGTTTCCTTTAGCTTACGGAGAGTCTTGGAAAGTGTGTCCGTATTCTCAGAATCACGTGGTTAGGTAAGACATAAGATTATGTTATGTAATGTACTTTAGATAAGATTACGTTATCTTCCCTTCCCGTGAGATTTTGGATGAGAACCGCAAATAATTATGCATGTTTGTAGTGTCAGCTAAAATCTAATGTAGGACTGTTATTGTGAATTGTGAAGGAATATTATCATGGGACACCGACTCGACTCCTATCCGGTTCAATGAGTGTGCAGAGTTGTTTACGAGTTGACATTTAAATCAATTAAGGGTATGATTTTGATATTTTCACTTTTCAGGAGCAGGAAATATGGAGCTCATGTCCAAAAATGTCGAGAAAGTTTATTGTCAAAATGTACCCCGGAGACCATGCCCCCACTGATGTCATGTCGGTACGATCGAAGGCACCATGTGTACTTACCTGAGTTAGAGGATCATGAGGAGGAATGTTCTCATATGTGTTATGACCCTTCTTTGTTCACTCGACAAATTCAAAGTAAGTGTTGAAATATGTCAAAATATAGAATGTTTAGTATATAATTCTATGATTCAGATTCAGACTATTATTCGATTTTACGTTTTCTCATTGTTCTTCAAAATATTCAGCCTCCAAGGATGAAGAATATCAGGAAAAGGTGAAGGAAATTGAAGAAGGATTTGCTGCGGAGGAGAAATCTAAAAAGACCAAAAATGCAAAAGCTAGAATGGATGCAGAGGAAAAGGAACAAGTAAGTCAAAATGAGGGTGGCAGATTGTCACTATTGTCATCGACATCTTCCCAAGGGAATGGCAGAAGCCAGGAGACGACCAAATTGAAATTGGATGATGGTAGTGAGGACTGTAAGGAGGAAGAAGATTGGGGACTTCAGGACAATGGACGGGTTTGGACATACGATCCATATCGACTGGAGACACGGGATGGAAAGCGAATGCTTCTTAAGTAAGTTTTAACTAATTATATTGGAATATAGTGCAAAGTATTTACCAGGTGGTGCTCTACTAATTTAAAATAATTCTTAATTCTAATTCTAATGTAATCTGCAGAGTGATATCTGGGAAAACAAAATCAGAACGGAGAGCTTTGTATAAGGCAGCACAGATAAAGTTTGGATACGTAAAGGCAACCGACGTTTTGCCTGACTGCAGCTTGAAGCCGTCTGCAGGAGATGGGATTTTGGTAACAGGAAACCTCCAGGAGCCACCCGCACCCATTCTTACCGACGATGAGAAATTTGATTTGTTTAAAAATCGAGATATTACTGCGATGTTGCGGAAAAATTGCTTGATAACTAATCAGCTCGAAAACGTTGATTCTGAGTGACTAATTTTACCGAATTGTCCTATTTTACTTCAGGTTTCGCTGTTTTTAATATTATAAAGTTGCTTTATGATAGGCTGAGCCTTCAATAAATTTTTAAACTAATCAAGTTGTACCACGACTAAAAAAGTTACTATGGTTATGAAAGTTGGAATGCACTTTGGAGTCCGCCTGTAAGCTACTCAGTACAACTTCGTATCGCAATCTATCAATTGGCTCACAAGACTCACAACTTCAAAGATCTATTTTTTGTAATTTTTGTATTCAGTTCTTACAGCATATCTGTATTTATAAGCGTGTTAAATCCTTACATCTTGCCATCTTAATCAATTATTCCTAAACACATAATGATTCACCATTTGAATGAGAGTATAAAATCTTACGCCAACCCCGCTGATGAACCTGATGTCAGTAACATTCTGTACGAAATCCTTTATTAAGATCTGACATTAGTTTTAACATGCTCAAAATAATTTATCACGAAATTTTACAGGTGTACTGTCGACGACCACATCCGTAAACAGAACGGTCATAAAATTTCCTTAGAAATTCAAATTCTCTTATATCCGTTGTGGTCCATCAAGTCGCAGTTTCTGGACATGTCTCTCCCATTGCAAAACGAGATCTCCAGCTACATGTCCATTCGTCATAAAATGGTGGAAATCGACAAGGCCATAGGGACAAGGGAAGCAACATCCACGGAAGTTGAATTCATCTTCTTAGAAATTATGAAACTGCTCCGAGCCTACGACTTGTACATAGGGAACCTCCTTGTGATCCGACGAGACCTGGTGCGGCAGGTGAACTTTCTTTCAGCCCACGGAAACGCTATATGGGACGATATAAATCATCTTGCGGTGACAGATGAATCTACATGCAAGTCCCATGCCTATTGTATTAAAGTTTCCATGAAGGAGTACCAGCGACTTGAGGGAAGCGTTCAGGAGGCCACGGAGAGCTGCTTCAGTATCGTTGAGAGTGCTAAGAACTATTTACTGCAGATTTCTCAAATGGTCCCTGATATTTTACTCAGCTCTGAATTGAAGGTGTACCTAAAATAAGGATGTATTTGCAATTCTCGAAATTCCTTAGTTCCTAAATCCTTATAGTCTAGAACTAGAAGACGAGTACTTTCGACCGATCAAAAATTCTAAATTCATTAAAATAATTATGCTAAAATTCAGTCGTTTTTAATTCATAATTAATTAATTAGTTTCTTAGCTATGTGCAATCAAACAATCTAAAATAATTAATCAATTTAACAATGCAGAGCCCTTTGACATAATTTAAAGTCGTAAGATCCTTTAAAAACAAGCAGTGTGGTTGTGACTCCTATTCAAAATCTCTCTATTGTAAAACGTCACATACCTTCAAAAATAATAGAACGCTTAAACTATGTACTTCTATTTAGTATATAATTCTATGGGATATTGATAACAAATCACTCCGAATTTTGCAAAACACAGCCAGTCAAGTACAATATCAAAGCGTATGATCGCTTGAAAATATATGACTCCGAAATAAAATTCACGAGCGTCCTTACATCACCACTTGCTCCTTCACCTTTATCTTAACATTCTCTCCACCCTTCCTTCCACATTCCACTCTAAGTAAACATATATTTCAATTTACATCTGAAATATCCTTTTTATTGCATACAGATCCTCCTTGTTGAACACCGAAATCCCAACAGAATAAATTCATGGGTGGATAAAAAGAGTAAAATGCTACGATGAGCGATAACCTGCAAAAGCGATGCACATCGCATAAGGATTAAGTGCAGTTGACGTATACTTTCAGGGTTTGAATTCATTTTTATCATTCGAATATCTAGAAACCTCAAGTCGCCTGCGGAATCCTAGAACTCCGAAATTTCCATACCGAAATACGAAACCCTCCAGCTCTCTCTCTCTCTCTCTCTCTCCTCATCCCTAGATGTTCCAAGAACTCTGAACCCGACATCCTAAAACAAATACGTTCCAAATAAAATATAACATTTATAAAGTGAAAGAAGCCTATCTGCAGAAGACAGATGACTATCCCATTCATGAAGCCAACCCACGCGTACAGCCTATAATACTAGATCCGATAACTACTGCAGACAGGGTAGACCAAAGGCACTATTATCCAGAAATCCCATAACAATCAAACCACATACATCCAACGTGTCATCCTCTAAATAATGAGAGAAAAGGTGGAGATTGTAGATTGCAAACAATCGAAAACCATACAGAAGGTATACATTTGAGACACACAGTTCAAATATGCTGTAATGCATCTTGTTCTACAGAGCACACAGCTTGATCAAAATCTATCGCTTAACCCTTCTGTTCTCAATTCCCAATAGCTCCCTAAATCATGCCAAAAATATTACATGGAAAATATTATCTGCCTTGTTCCCAACCTAACATGCTAACTGCTAGTATGTTCCTTTTTTATGGACTATATAGTATAATCTACAGACTAGACTACACCCACTGGCCACATCATATAATAATACCCCGAATTCCATCATTCGTAATCGTAAACACTGCAATTCAACCTCAAATGCCAATGCGATTGAAAGACTTAACCGATTTCGAATATTCTGCACAGTGGCACAGTCTCGACTATATCACCAATGATCCCATCCTTGTTTGAGCTTGTATCATTTTCGATTATCTTCAGCACCTTATAGTAAGCACCCTGGCTACGGGCTTGTCAATTTCCACTGTGGAGTGTGGATTTCATTCAAGGATTCCACATATCAAGCTCCAATGTTCTCTCTACGTAACGAGATCATAGACTGTTGTGCACACATATATGTTTGTATATCCATAGTACGAGAAGAACTATAGTATTCCTCTTTAGGTATGTTATGAGGGATTGTGAAAGCCTGGACATGAAAGCACCTACTAAAGAGAGCGAGAGAGACAGACAGAGTTGCTATGAGGGGCACGTCACAATCGATCCAATGCGCGGATCCCCCTGCGTAAACTTTCACCGAATCTCCTTTATTGCCCCTTTGGAAACGTAGACGTCTATATACGTACCTACCCACTTCCGTCCCCATGCAACTATGTGTATAGATATATTGTGTATTCTGTATATCTGGTTTGGAGTTTAGTCTTGGCGATACCCGGGCACTCTTACTAGACTGCAGGAGAGCAAGAGAGAGAACTCCAGACTCCACAAGAGCTTATGGAAGAAGGCATGTATTCTAAAGGGTAGAGAAACACACACACACATATACACACCTGCTACCCAACCCGAGGAACCAGCCGAAAGACCAACTACCCGAGTATTCCGTTAAGGGAGAGGAGGAAAGCGGGTGACTCTGCCAAAGTGGTGAAAGGCACGGCTGGTCTGGTGGATTGGATTCTGCCTAAAGGAAGAAAGTTTTTAAATAACTGTCCCAGCTCCTTAAGAGAGAGGGAGAGCTCTTACTATAGATACGAGAAATCCACACATCGTCACCCTAAAGATTCCACGAAGGTTCGGAACCTTTAGGACGTAGTTACGTATTACACTATTGCATTACGCTCCTAGGTATATTAAATACAAATATAAATATATTCATCTCCCTATACAAATACATGTCTACACTATAGTGCTTGTGTGTGTGTGTTAATTATTAGCTAACGAAGTCAGGAAGACCACAACCAGACATCTGCTCAGTTATACTTCACATTTATTGCACTTATGTTATCTTATGTCCTAGTCAATAGAAAAGCAGAGAGAGAGAGAGGGAGACGAGAATTGTAATACTGTTCCGCTTTAGAGAGACTGTCAGATTCCAGAGAGGCTTCTAATTTCAATTAAGTCCTGAGTAACCTTTCAATTAAAACAGTAAAGTGAGGACTAGGGAGTCGAGTGTGTAATAAGTTAATACACGAGTTTGATTTAATTGACAACTTGAAGTGACGGAGAAGTACATTTAGAAATAGATAGGGGACGAGACATTGGTACATCATCTTCATCAAGGGCTGCAAGATCGAAGAGAGAGAGGAGGGGGGACTCTGTTTGTAAAGGACAGGTAAGTTGTTATTGTAATTGAATTTCTTTACTTTCATTTTTGAAGTCTAGGAGGTTGGTGGTTCGAAACAGTTGTTGGGAAATAAGCTGTAAACTGGCACGAATGCATAGTGTGTGTTAAGTTAGCATTAACTTTTAGTAAACTATGTATATGAGTAGCACTACTATTCATATGCATACGTGTGTGCATGGAAAGTGTAACATATGGTGAGTAATTGGGCTGGCTGGAGACGATTATGAATGAGGATGGACAATTAATCGTTTTAGTGAATTAGGATTTCTATTATTGTACAGGATGACATGGCTTTTAGTTGGGAAATCATTTAGCAACGGGATATTTTTATGCTCTAACTATGGAGTTGGGTAGGAGAGGGATATAGATTTTTATACCATTCTTTCTGATTGTAGTAAAAGACAAATATACTTCCTTATGGATTGGAATTGAAACTGCTGTTTTTGATTCGCGTTGTATATGTGAAGTTGATAAGCCATTTGCATTTCTGCGGTATTTGGTTTAACAATATCCGGCTGGAATTACTCTGTGCCTGTAGCATACGGTTGTTGCTTACCCATGGTTTTACATGGTACTCGTATGTGTGGTAGAGAAATGGATTGTTGATGTGACATGCTGTTTAGTGAATTTCCAAGTGAAAACGTCTTAGTCATCTGAAGTGTTAGGAAGTATGATGCTTGTTTTGTCAAAAAGAGGAAGTTTATTGTGCAATAACGGAGTTCGTAGTAAATGTTTTTGATAGTTTCACCGAAATTGAACGAGGGAGAAAGCAAAAGTTGATTAGACTGGAATTATTGCTAGTAATTAATATTTATTATTACTAGCAATTGATCAGAGTAGGATCAAACTTAGTTTGGAGGGGATCAATTTGTTGATTGGATTATTTTAATTTGGGTGAGTTTGACTTTGAATTATGATTAAATTTTATTATATGAGGCAGTAAGATTTCAATCTATTTTTGCTTTCTCTTTTCGTAACCTTGTAATTACAAGGAAAGGATTATTATTTATTATGATAGATTACTAGATTTATATTCGGTGTTTCATGTCATTGTTTTTGAATAGTTATGATTCAAACTATTTTAAATTTTCATATACTTTTTTTTCTTCTAAAACATGGTATACAGAAACAGTGCGTAAATTCGAATTGAAATTGGGAAAAAACTATGCATCGATGAAAAACACGATAACCAATGTTTTTATCCGATTTTCCAAATGTCAATCTCAGAGAGCTAAAAAGAAAACACATCATGATCTACAACTTTTTAACTCCACAAACTAATGCGTGTGTCCCTTTTGATCAAAATCCATAAACTCAAGACCCGCTTACAAAATCCACAAACATGTCAGAAACCATGAGTCGCCGCTCTCCCTATGCACTAAACTAATAACACGTACTAGTTCGAGTGAGCTTAACCCAAATAAGCCTTAAAAAGAAAGCTATTCCAGGCATTATAAAATAATCTGCCCCAGCCCCTATATGATACATAGTAGTTCATAGTATGCGTGACATTTCAGACAGCTTAGAGCCAACCGAGAAAAGAATCCCCGATCCATGCTATAAATATTATACTCTCCAACCAAAAATCCCCTTCCGAAAAAAAAATCTCTCTTTAAAAAATAACTAGTTTTATCCACTTTTGTTGAACAAATCAATAAAATTAATGTCCAAAAACTCCTTACTTACAATAATTAATACTCAAAGCTCACAATTTTCAAATCCCTCAAGCCCCATACGGATCTCAAGAGTCTCGAGCCCTTGACAATCCTACAAGATCTTCTAGCTTGAATCTACTATAAGCCAGTAGTGAGGGTGTATTTTATCTCAAGTTAAAAGTGCATCTCTTATTCATTCGCTCCATTTGATATCGACAAGTGGAAATACTTTATTTCTCAAGAGCCTCTCGACGACCTCAAATCCTTGACTATTCTTATGCCTATCAAAGCTATAATATATGTATCTACGTATTCTACTTGCTCAGTCAATGCTGAACACAAGATGAAAGCTCTGTCTGACTTTGCAGTTCAAGGTGGAGTCGTCTCTGCCTCGTAAAGTCGCTCTACTATATGGGACAAAAGTCTAACGAGTCTAGACCTTATATTCACCTACATGCAACTAGTAGAAAGTGATTGCTCACAAATTTCTCAAGTACTTTCTCCTCCAAGTACAAATGAGTGTGTATGTATGTGCACACAGGTTTTGATGATACAATTCCCCATCTTTCAGTAAAAGATCCTTCTCCAGAAGATCTGCCCAACTGAGAGATGGTTAAGGTGGATGGATGAATGAGTAATCTCGAGTTATCCATAGTCCTGAAAATTCGCAAGGATGAAGGTGGGAGATCTAGATAAATTTTTATTTCTGGGAGGAATACCCGGGTAGTTTCCTCCCTCCTGGAGATGGACGAGATATGCCTAGAGGACTAGAGGAGGTGGTGGTAGTTGTGTCTACTATCGTATAGAGAGAGAGAGACCCTTGTCTCTTATTGATTTACCACCTTCCGAACTTAACTTACCTGTGCTTTCACTCATTCCCTCCGTCAGACTCACTTCCAAATCCGTATTTCAGTCCAAGGATGGAAATATGTGTACAATGTTGGGGGGCAGTGGTAGTGGTAGTCCTTTTAGGTCTTGTAGTACTGGAACTGGAGGTGATTGTGGTGGTGGTCCTGGTTCATGCTCTCTCGACTTGTATCATCTACTTTTTTTTAGCACGGTTTTCTTATAAAACTAGAGAAAGATTTTAGCAGACTTTGCTTTCCCAAACGGATTTTCGGATTTCCTGTACTATTTCCTTTTTCTAGTGCCAGAACTCTTGTTAGAAATTTCTGATCTTTTTTTCTCGTTGGGCTCAAAAGGTTTTTAGATATACTGAAGAATTCTGGAGACTGTAACTTTTATAACCCTTGTTATAAAGGCTTGGAATATTTTATAGGATCGGCCTTATCATAAAGTGTGGTGACTGTTTTGAGGCTATAAATAGTAAATTATTGACTTGAGAATATTACAGATATCGATACATTTTTTTAGATCTTCTCGGAGAGGATTTTTCCAAGAAGGTTCTTTCTTTGGTTACGGTACTTACCCTGGAGGGATATTTGACAGTCAAAAATCTATCTATCTTGACACTTTAGTATATTATCTTTACATGTTTTCATGAACTGTGACAGCATTGGTTTGAGTGGAGAGTTTTTGGTCAAAGTATGTGTGCTGGTTGAGACGTTTTGTGTTTGTGGTTGGGCTATAGGTGAATTTCGAAAAATGTTTTCGACACTGGGGATAATTAAGATTTGATTAAATTTAGTTTATGGAAACCTTCCAAAAAAGGAGCATAATTCACAGAAATCGACATGTCTAATGAATTGTGAAAACATTTGAATTGCCAACTTACATTTACAATTTATTTCTGCATCAATATAAGTGCAGCAGCAATCTTTGAAGTGTGTTGCTACGTTTTTATGCAATGGAATTTTTTGGAAAAACAAAAAGTATGAATCAAATGTTTTAATTTTCTTGCCAATTTTCTTGCCTCTCATAAATGCGTTTAAACAAAATCTAGCAAACTTTAAATACACATCAGATAGTTTATTATTATATACAACTATTATTTCGCTTGTTCCCAATCTCCTAATAAAGAGTTACGATTAATTTTGTCTAGTAGAAAAAAAATCAAAATCGTTTAATACCTGTTGCCTTTATCTTGTTTTTCAGATTTTTGAATTAGATCATCTTCTTAACTTGAACGAATGATAAATGGAAAGAGAATTAAGAGAAAAATTAACAATATAAATGTGATGTTTAAGACGCATATGGTCGTTTGATCAGATTTAGGCTGTTTTATAATAAGAATCAAACTATTCCTTTGTAAATTCATAATTTCTCCGTTTTCTATACAGAAATGGCAGGAGGAGGACAGAACTGGAGTGGTGGAGGCGGGGGAGGAGGTGGAGGTGGCAAAGATGCAGCCGACCAGAACTTTGACTACATGTTCAAACTGTTGATAATCGGGAACAGTAGTGTGGGGAAGACCTCCTTCCTATTCAGATATGCGGATGACTCCTTCACCTCCGCGTTTGTGTCGACAGTCGGTATTGACTTCAAAGTCAAGACCGTTTTTCGACAAGACAAGAGAGTCAAGCTACAAATCTGGGACACCGCCGGGCAGGAGCGTTACCGAACGATTACAACTGCCTATTATCGTGGTGCCATGGGATTCATCCTCATGTACGACATCACTAATGAAGAATCGTTCAACAGTGTTCAAGACTGGTGAGTTATCCTCAATGCCTACTAAAATTTATTTTTATGCACAATAACCCAACGAGTTTATAAATGCATAAAACCCATTGTTTTTTAACAGATTTAAAGCATTTTCAAGCTCAAACAAACTATTTTTGAAGTAATTAATCACTTACTTCAATGAATTGGGCAAACTTTGGATATCCTTCATTTCCTTTGTAAAAAATTTGGGTATATGCTACTATGCATTTTTTGTCACCGATCAACGGTGAAAAAATACGCTAGGATTTACAGACACAGAACAGATATCAACCTGTGGATTGTCCTTCTCCCACATTCACACCTAGATTTCATACACTAGACTTTTACAGGGTTGACTCTAGATAGCCTGCCCAGGAGAAGTTATCGATCTCATGCAAACGCACCCCAGTACATATAAATATAAATTTATATAAACTACTGCAGATATTCACATAGACACACGAATATGTCACAATACCCACCCGAGTTAATGCCCTTCTTAATCCAGATGTATTAAGACCTCTATCAAAAGTGTCAGTCCCAGATACCGTGCGTGGTAAAAGCATCGTAACTTGCTAAGTCGCTTTTTCTAAGAGAGGAAATCCTATTTTTATTGATGTAACGATAAGCAGCTTTTTTATCTCTTGTTTTCACGAGTAGTTTTGATCATGAAATCCACTTGAAGATAAATCAATTTCTCGTTGACTATATACACACTGAAAATAAGTGACAAGACCACATTTGTGACGTGTCACTCAATAATTAATTGTATTATGTTTTAGTCCTCTTATTTTTATGACTGTCTTGTTTTGGTTTTTTATTGGATTATTCTCAATCTTCTCTCCCTTCTTTTGTATTCCAGGACGACACAAATCAAAACGTACTCATGGGACAATGCGCAAGTAATTCTCGTGGGGAATAAGTGTGACATGGAGGACGAGAGGATAATTTCGTACGAGAGGGGCAAACAACTCGCTGACCAACTCGGAGTGGAGTTCTTCGAGACGTCCGCCAAGGAGAACATCAACGTTAAAGCCGTCTTCGAGCGTCTTGTCGACATAATTTGTGACAAAATGTCCGAATCCCTCGACTCTGACCCAACCCTTGCCAATTCTGCTAAAGGAACTAGACTAACGGAACCGGGTGGCCCGGGGAATCCGGTCAATGGCTCGTGTCAATGCTAATAACTTTGTTGGCTTGTAATTACGGTTACGAATTCTAGATTCCTTTCTCAGTTCAAAAGGCCTCGTAGGTCAGAGGCGTCGTTTCCTTGTAGCTTTTCTTCTTGAAAGGGAGATGGATTGAGTTCTTGCGTTGGTAGGAATGTTTTCATCTCCACTTTTTTCTTATCTGTTAGCGGTAGGTAGGAATTTTTAGAATTGTCAGGGAGGGGGTTTTCATGCCAAACGGTTATAGGCATTAGTCAATTCATTCAGGAATGTCAGTCTTCTTCGTTGCACTTGCTACTACTACATTGCATTACTTCAAGATTTAAAATTACTCTAGTCGTGTTTACATAACGTTAAAAGGATTGCGTTACTCGAGTATATATGTTTATAAAATTTTAAATACATGTCTTCTGTACTTATATACGTACAACTTTATTTTTTAAATTCTAAGAGATTCGTTTACTAACATTCGTTTTAAAATACAAACTGCTCGACGTTCCACCCGGTACTGCCCAAGTAATTTTTGATTCCGAATTCCAACTGTCCATCTGGAATGATAGAGTACTGTCAGTAGGTACGTGTATTCCTCAAATTCCTGACCCACATTCCTTAAGTATTTATTCTGTTACCGTTTTACCTCCAGTAAACCTAACTCAAGTACATACGTACAGTAGCGTAGTGTCTCCATATCTGTAAATGTCAAGGGTCAGATACCATACCATATATCTATCTATACAAGAAGGTTTATTTAGGTCAAAAGCCTGACGTATTTAATGCGTAACAAACGAACCAAAGCTAACTAACCAAAGAAATTGTAGAAATTACTGTGACTGTGGAATTACTTTATTCTACGGCACCCGTAGATCTAAACCTGGTTCTGTAAAAATAGTATCAAGTAACCAAAGTCTGTCTGCATATTATAGTAATCTAATCCTTCCTATAATAGTTGGCACAATTCACCTTAACCATACCGGTCTATCCTATAGATACTTGACATGTCGAATTTTCAATCACATCGATTCTATATCCTAGTATTTCAAATACAAATTCTAAATTATATTCTATTGAAAAAACATTGCGATACGTAATCTGATATATTGCACTAGCACTTTTAGTAATGTTTATGAAAATTAATGAATATATTATGGGTACTATTACTAGGATTTAATTTTGATAAAAAATTTCCTGATCACTTCTGATGTGATCGTATTATAATTTTAATTGCTAAAACAATACTGGGAATGGTAACATTTTCAACACTGCCTACGTTTTGAATTGATCAAGTTTCAGAACTTATTTGATAGTTGGATACAACCATTGGATTCTGTCTAATAATCTTGAAAAAATCTTCAGAAACTCTATGAGAAATAGTTGTTTAAAGCTTACAAATAACCTTGTAAAATATTCAACTGACTTGTTTCCCCATTATTATATAAATTGTCACTAAGCAGATTTACCTAGCATCGATCTAATTGGATGATTATCTACATTCAAACTGTCCATGTTTAGGTAACTGTGCCAAATTTATGTTCAACATAAAAATTTCGGGGGATTCCAGAAATGCAATGACTATAATGTTATTAATCATTTGCCACGACTAACAATTTCACACTACCCGCAAGTTCAGATTTATTTGCAAAAAAATAAAAATAAAATTCATCCAACTATCCACAAACCCAAAAATCCAAACCAAGAATGTACAGAGACCCTTCTAACTAAGGATAATTCGCTAATTGAGACAAAGTAACTCCAACATGCATGTAAATGACTAAAAAGAACGTGTTCTTTGATTAATAATCTATATATTTTGTTTTAAAATCCCATAGGAGTTATAAAAACATTACTCCCAATTGCTATCTCCACCTCATCTCAAGTCTCGTATGAACTCATCCGCAAAACCACTCCGGGTCTATGTGTGTATGTACATTTAAAAATACCTTATTCTGTAAATGTGTTGGGTAGTAGTAATAGATCGTTAATAGTGGTCGATGATGGTGGGGTTGATGAAATTACATTTCTAAAAACCCCAACCGGCCTGGCGTTATTGGACAATGAGTGACTGTATTTAAATTCTACTAGACTTAGTTAAAATACATCCGAGAGATGATATCAGATTTAATATAGTAGAGTTTAATTTAAATTCTACTTTTAGTCTACTAGTATTATATTATAGATAACGTACTTTTATTTACCTCTATCATTTCCACTGATTTGTAATTCCTGTATGAATTGTACATACCATAGTATCAAAGGTATAAACTTTGGTTATAAATGACGGAAGAGATGTTGATGATGATGAGATAAGTAAGCTACGTAGAGTCTACTATGATGATGATGACACGAATGGTATCTCCGCATAATATTGTAATTATTATGATATAACACATAAAGTCACTAGTATGATTACCGAAGGATGATAATGATGTGAGGATGTGTGCCCGTGTTGGAATTGGGAAATAAAACGACTATCAACTATTATTTATCACCTGATACCTGCAGAAAATCCAGAGATCATTTACTTTAAGAATATTCCATAATTGTTACGGACATTTATTGAATTGGTTGAGAAAGTGGCATTAAAAGTGAAAGGACTTCTTTTATTGGGGGGAATCGAGAGTTATGCAGACTTTTCTTTCACACTCTCTCAAAAAGTCTATTGTTAACTCTACCTCTAGATCTTAAGGCTTAACAATGGATTCATTAAACTTGTGGAAATAGTTTAGATCAATAACAATGTCTTCAATGTTCTCAGCTAGTCTTTGAGATATTGTGAAGTTCATTAAAAGAGGAAATAAAATAAAAGAAACGAAAACTTGATCCACTTAGGTCATTCATCTCATCAAGTGCAGAAATCGTTGAGTCTTCTCTACGGTTTTCATCTGGCGTTAGTTAGGCTCGTTCATTGATCAACAAAACTAGTGGCTGTGAAGATTTTTATTTGACTGGTATTTATGCAAATTAGGACAGACACTCCACTTACCCCTCAAGCCTCATCAAACGCTCTCACAACTCATGAGGAACGGGATTTCATACTCGAGTGTTTCTCTTGATTAGATGGGCAATAAATAAAACTGGGAGCATCAACTGGTGCTTCTGTTTTTGTTTCCACACCTATAGAAGACAGATTGGGCCAATCTTACTGGATTGGATTTTTACAACTCTATTGCATGTTGATGTAACTGTACTCTTTAGAATGTCATATATAGTCATGTAAATAAATCAGGCACCGATATATTCAAACATCGGAACTGCATTGCCGGAGCTTTTGATGGATGGAATCCGCATGCCGGGTTAGTTTATTCAGCTACTAGACTACTACACTAGCTATTAAAAAACAAAAGCTTATTGTTAGTGAGACTTGGAAACATTGTAAAATTCCAAGTCGTGCCAATCCAATAGAGGAAAAATTGCGACAGCTTTTCAGAGTTCACGAATTTTCGTATTATTTTCGCACAAAAAATCTCTGACGAGCTTTATCCAAATGAAACTGTCTTAGAGGAGCTAATTAATTGCCAAAGAAACTCATGCATTTACCGTTATGGTTATCCTCTTCAGCAATTAAGAATTTGTCAACTTTTTGAGGCAATTAATCATGGCATAACAAGGAGGACTTGGTTTACAAAAGGCAAACAAGGCTGTTCACTCGGTGGATTTTTTGTGCATGATTTATCCCCTTACAACGGCTAAGCATACTTGATGATGTAATCCTATTTCTTGAAACTTTTTTTCGAGAAGTTTAATAAGAATTTTCCAACTTTTTTAAGTCTGATGAGACGCTCAGGATTCTCGAGAAACGGTCCATCATCGTCAACGGTCTTAACCCTACGCTCAGAACATTATATCTAAACTCTTCAACCTTCCATTACATCCATCCCTATGATCAAGATCCAAGAGAATAAACAGTATGGTAATAGGTAAGACCGGATCGAGTTACAAATGTTGTTAGTAATTGTACGTTGTATAGAATAATAGAGACGATATATAGGATAAGATTATCTATACCCATCATCTCTATTAAAACTCACCCTTTTAGTTTCACTAAGACGGGCTACGGCCAATTTAAACCAGGTAGTAGTAGTAGTAGCTACAAGGGGCAACTTAGTTGTTAGGTTTGTAATGTTGTAAACATCTTTGGATATCAGTATGTAATTCATCACCTTTTGGCCAAGAGCAGAGAATTAGTTTATTGTTCCGAGCTTAGAAGTTACAGCCCTCGGATGGTTTCTTGGTTAGATATCATACCAACATTTATAGAGAATCGCGAATCTGGTCCATTAGCTAGTTTTTGATTACACAAGGCCTTTCTCAAGGGCTACTCTCACCGGGGCACGTTTTTATAAATAATTTATTAGTTAATTATCCGTTGAAGTAATTTAGTTGAGTAGATTCCTATAGAGTGCCTTCTAAAGATGTGGGATTTGAGACTGAAACCGGGTGTTGTTAAGTGGTTGGTGGTATTGTGGGTGCTCCAGATTTCGATTGGAAATTATGGGATTGTAAGGGGAAGGCATATTAAGCCTTTACGGAGGGATCAGGATTCTGTGGTTGTTGAAGGTACGTTTGGTTTTAAGCATAATGAGACTACCAAATTTGATTGAACAAACTTTATCCTTACCCACAATGTCAACTTTTTAAACTAACCAAAAACAACTTTACGGTTCAGAGTCCGAACGACGTGGCTATAAAATTAGTCGGCGAAAAAAATTCAGTTTATTCTATGCAGGGTTAAATTTTCTTAAACTTTGTCGAAAAATCTTAACATAATCTCACAAGGTTCATTTCCCCAAAAAGACAACTTATGAATTTTTATTACACTGGAACCAGTAGCAATAGCAATAAAAATTCATCCCTCCATGTAGCCATAATTTATAATAGCTCCAGGTTGGCATTTCTCAAATGTAAATTTTTGTAACTTAATGTATTCCATTGTGACGGTTAAAATTTTCTTCCAAACTATCCAGCCTGTGATTAGCAATAACATTCAGTATTAAAAGGAGGAGGTACGGCGTAACCCTTTTTTGTCTTGCAAACAACTTTCGTTGGCTTTGCTAAATATTATCTACTTTATAAAAACTTGAATTAAAATTCCTCTTGCATTGGATTCCACACCAAAGATCTCATCCTCTCTTGGTCCTTTCCGAAATTAAAAGTTTCATGCACATGCATCACACAAGTCTAAGCAACTGAAAATACAAGCAGTCAAATACAAAAAAAAATCCCGAGCCAATGCACTTGCTTTTTCACTCATTATAAATAAATTCAACATTTTATCTCAAAGATAGGACATGGGATCTTATTAAAAATAAAAACATGAATCCTATCTCCCCCACACATTATTAAAACTGATTGGTAACTGTCTACAATAACATTTTCCTCATCAATGCTTCAATCTACCTTCACAAATCAACCTACACATTTAAACTGTCATTCCTTACTTGTCTAGAAACTCTATCTCCAAGACTAACCATTTCCAGCCCGATACATGATACTACTCCAGACTAATATATTTTCTTCACGAGTTTGGTATTTTATAAATGCACAGCCGTCTCCGACCTTGGCTTGAAGAATTCGAAAATCAATTTCTCAAAAATTAATTATAATTGTGATTCATAGCCCTGGAAGAGACTCAAGACTCATCATCATCATTTCGGAAGAACTTGGTGAGAAAAAACCAGAACCAGCAGAACCAGTATTCATATTCAATATCATCCCACTCATTATCAGGACCTGGCTTACCTCCATCTCGACTATCTCGAGTCCGACACAGAGAGCCAGGAAGTTCCTCCCGTCAAAATAATTTCTTCGGAGAGGATCACAATAATGAGGAAGAGTGGAGTCAGGATGATGAGGACCATCACTCATACCACGAGCGGTATATTGGCTCTGACATTAGCGATACCAATCAAGGAAATCAATTCAAAGATGAACAACAGCAAGAGAATTTCGGTACTGAGGATGATGAAGCTGAGTTGGGGAGGTACTCTCTTGTGAATTCGTATTTCGACAATGATTACTCTCTTAGAATGCTACATCGAATGGAGTGTATCACACCAACGAGATCAACAGGTAAAGTTATGTAGCAACATTTTGCATAGGAATGCTAGTACTCGTATGGCTAGTCATTTGAGTTGAACAACCGTAATGAAGATGATAGTATGTGAAACAACTGCATTTTGAAAAGGTCAAGGTCAGAGGGTAATTAATCTTGTCAATCATTTCAGGATACTGTTCCCTGTTCCAAAATTGTGTACCTAGTTTATTCACCGCTGATGGAGAGCTAATCGCGCCTGCCTTAGCTGAACTCATCTCATTCAGCATTGGGTATTGTACGATGGATGTGTCTGGCAGTTCTAATGTTTTGATGAAGAGGACTAGCAATAGATTTTCTGCAGGTTGGATTTTTTAAATTCTTTAAACGGTAACTTTAATTGTGCAGTGGCTATAGGTTTATGCTGGGATAGGATTTAACTCAAATAATTAATTGATGAACCCTTTTGCAATTGCGATTGACCCCACATCAAATTAAGCATGAAATCTTCTAGACCGAACTCCCAAGCTCTCGAGACTTATCATAAACCCGGTTAGATTTATGCAAATAATAACAAGTAAGAATTGATAGCTTATGTGTAATTAGATTTAGTCAATGGCCTGGCTTGACTCAAATGCAGAAAACTATGACCTGCATACGGTCGTTAGATGTGTTATTTGTGGATACGGTCCTAACTTATAATAATACTAGAAAGAATAGTCTCATGGTCCATGACACACCTAAGACTCTGTTCCGCAAACTGGTAAATTAATTTGAAATTGTTTCAGGGCTGAAACAGGGCAATCCAGAAACTTTCGGAAATAGACTCTGAATACAACTAAATTATAAGAGGTTCAAGAGAAATTCAGAATTAAGACAACCCATGATGTTCGGTCCCCTTTCTCTTACGATCTTTTTAAGAAACGAGTTGAGGGGACACGATTTTTACTCTCATCATAAGTTTGCAATCTCATTTAATCTGTCATTCCTCAATTTCCTAATTTTAATTATTTACATATTAACAAAATTAATTTTAATTCTACATTTTTTATAACTGGCATTTTCCTTGACAATTGGTGGAACTGATTTTTTGCATATGAATTTTTAGTCTCAAACCGAATTATTTGCTGTCCCGGATCACCACCAGATTCAGGGGTGGTTACACCCGAAAGCTCTGCGGAAAAATTCAATGATTTCCTAAAAGCAAAGGGTCCTCAAGTTGTAAGTTTTGATGAAGATCGACATAATCAGCCCTTGTCACCATCTGATTTTGCGTCAAACTCCCAAACCAATGGGAAACCTATTCCCCAACATTCACAAGCTTTGGATTCAGCTAATAGTCAACCTATCGAACAACAGAGACCTGCAGAGGATACCTTTGAAGCTATTAATCAAGATGAACCTTCAATAGTTAGTGATGAAACATTGTCAGTTCAAGTTCCTAGTTCAAATGGAAATGCAGGATCTCATGAGACTTCTGAATTCAGCTCTTCTGAACTTCAAAATCACGGTGACCAAAATGATGACCAAAGTATGGAACAAAAACTTTCAAGTCATGAAGGATTACCAAATTCCCATGAAACATCTGAAATTAGTTCATCCGAATTGGGACACCCTGGCAGCCAAAAATTTCCAACTCCATCTCAGATTCAAGGATCCCGTGAAACCTCTGAAATTAGTTCATCAGAATTGGGCCACCCCGACATTCAAAATCAAAAATTCCAAACTCCGTCTCAATCTGCCGGATCCCATGAAACATCTGAAATTAGCTCTTCAGAATTGGGCCACCCCGACATTAAGGATCAAAAATTCCAAACTCCATCTCAGACTCATGGTTCTCATGAAACATCTGAAATTAGCTCATCAGAATTGGACCACCCCGACATTCAAAATCAAAAATTCCAAACTCCGTCTCAATCTGCCGGATCCCATGAAACCTCTGAAATTAGTTCATCAGAATTGGGCCACCCCGACATTCAAAATCAAAAATTCCAAACTCCGTCTCAAT
>JAQFYM010001703.1:0-30198 GCA_034694785.1 Agrenia bidenticulata | reverse complement strand
AACAAGCAATATAAATAAAATATTATTATGAATAAACGAAACTAAATGTTAAATAGAAAGAATGTTGACATTTATAACCCCTTTTAACAAATTCTTGTTTAAAAGTAAGAACATAAAATTATTCCCCTTTTTTATCGAAAACACAATGTAAAGAACCTTTTTTTAATTCTAAGCATTTTCAGAATCTTAAATTATATCCCAAAATGAAATTTCTGCGTCAATTGCTGAAATATATCTCTTTGTATCATTTTTGTCAAGCAAGGCCTAATTAATATAGAAACTACATATTTCACCACTTTGGTATTGCTTAGACTATTTATCAGTTTAGAATAAATGAATGAAATCATATTCCATGCCCTTTGCATGGCAGCTAAGGATGTTGGAATTAAAAAAATTTTGTCTGCAATTTTAGAAGGCAGTGGAAAATCACAAACTGTATATTGACTCCATTTTTGCGCTGCGCAATTTCATGTATTCCGATTTCATTTTTTCAATAATAAATGCAAACTGTGAACGAAAATTTTCCAATTCCTTCTTACATTTTATTCTTGTATTTTTATCCGTATAGTAATTTTTAATAAATGCTTTCAAATCATCTTTTGTGCTTAGTCTACTATTTACATTCCATCCATGTTTGTTCGATTTAAAGGTTAACATATAAGCATACCCCATATAACTTTTTTAGATAAAACACCATATAACAAGTACGTATCTTTACATTTCATTTTTACTTCCTACATTATAGTCATTGAATACATCCCAATCTGTCCTAAGTTGACAAAAACAATAATAAATATCGTAAAGATCGCATTTATAACTTTCAAAAATTTCTATCATATTACTTGGCCATTTCTAAATTGATGTAAGCAGTGATACATCAGTCCAAAAAATTTGCTAAAGGTTCTAACCCGTTGACTTTTATACACGATCATCTTCTTTTTTTGTTTTCTACACAACAATCATGCTCTAAAAGCAGCATAAAAACAGTCTTACATTTAAATATACTATCCGCGCTATTGTATTGAGTATACCATCTTGTTTTCACTACCCTTGTAAATGAGATTGTAATCTTAAGTGACTGGAGAATTTCATCAAATCTGAAAAGTTTTATCTGATGATTTTTTATAAAATTAATAATAAAGCAATATATTTTAAAATATTACTAAATATAATAATTACACAAATATCCTTTTTGATTAGGTTAAGTACATGCTCGGCGCAACCTTTACACATTATTAATGTAGATTTCTTTTCTTTTATTGCCAAGCTGCCCGCATGTTTGAAGACTTGCCTGTAAGTACAGCAACGTATTTTTTAAAATCCTAAATCGTTGATAACATGAATATTCTCTTTGTTTTTCTGCCTGTTTGTCTTACTGTCTACTTTGCTATAGATTTATAGATAAACAGTGTTTTATGGGATACACAAATCATCAAATATATAAAGTGGTCGTACCGCTGATTTGACCATCTGTTTGAAATAACTGTACAATATTTACATTTTGCTATGTATGTCTTTCCACGTTTAACTAATCATTTGTTAATTTTGTGTAAGTAGTAGCCCTTAACTGTCTTGTCAAGTGGAATAAACGGGACATAAGAGAGTCTAATTTATACTTTCTACTCTTTTATTGCTTTAGATTCTATTATTTAAAACTGAATTTCAGTTCTGTATACAAGTAATTCTAGAGCCTAAGTAATGTCATCTTTATCTACGGCGGTTAGAGAATCACAATTATCCATAAGCGGGCGTACAATTTTCTGCTGGTTTAGTTTAACAGAAGCATCAATTTTATTGTCTCTTAAAACTTCTAAAGCGTAAATTATTTTCGAACAAGTAGTGCTGGTGTGATAAGAAGGAAAAATACGTGTTCTTGGGCTGATATTTACGCCAATTGCTGTAATTATGACTTAATAACTTTTTTACTCCAAGCGACATCGTTCTGACAAATCTTGCATGTACCAATATAATAATTCCCTCTTTTTCTTATTTTATTCAAATATGATTCTATGTTTAGTTTTGATTGCTTGTATATGGGTAAGAATTTTTTTAGAAAAATATACTTTGTATAACAAAGTTTGCTGAAATCAATTAACCACCATAAAAAAAAGGATGTTTAAAATTACTAGCGGTCCTAGTGAACTTTTATAGTTTTGAGGTAGAAACATATTTTTAGTAAGAAATTGTGAACCATACTAAGCCAAATTTTCAAGCTATAACAGCCTGGCAAGATTTTATTTCAAAGTTTATAGAGGTTTTTTTATAAAACTATATGTTTTTGGGTTTATAAATAATTTAAAAAAAAAAACTTTTTTCAAAAATGTACCTTTTTAAAAAGACTTTTTTATGCCATATATAAATTTTTAAAAAACAAAAAAATTTTACCTGCAATAACTATTTAATTAACAATTAATACTCTTTTTATGTCAAAAAAAATATTTAATGATGTTTATTCTATTCTATTTAATGTGGAACTAAAATATCTATAAACATTTTCACTAAATCTAGATTTTTTTAGTAGAAAAAACTTCTTCAACAACATATTTACGCAAGTTTTTTTTTGGAATAATGCAAAATATGTATAGAAAAGGGATTTTAAAAAATAAAATGTTTACTTTTTATAGCGAAACTTTTTTTTTGGAACAAAAAAAGGCATTGAACATTAATATATTTTTATACTACAATAAACTAAACTAATGCCAACAATCTGTATTTTTGGCGGTATAAATATTTTAGCATTTATTTATACACTTGTGATTTTTTATTTTTGTAATTTTTGTGTTATGTTCTTTTTAGTACCGGTACCCAATTTTTTTACTACCATACTACCTATTATTACCGGTTTCAAAATTAACCGGGAAGTTACCTGGTGTACACTAGTCACCCCCCGTAAATATATGTTGATCCAAAGTAAGTTCACAAGCCTTGTGCTACTAGGGGCATCATGTCGCTAGTCAAAGGCAAGTTTCAGTATGCGAGCTTTCAAATGCTTTCTAACTTGGCCACAACAGGTAAGCTGCAAATAATTGCGGATCAAAACTGCAGCAAAAAGTATCTGCTCGGACTTACACAACTAGGGTCCGAGTCACTTATGATTCAAAAAAAGAACAGGAGAAGAGAGAGTTAAAACTTGCTTGAAATTACAAAAGATATTACACTCATTTTGTAAAACCGTTAAATTGCCATTGTAAAAAAATGCAAAAGGTCATGGGTTAGCCTCTTAAACCCATGCAAACTTTGCGTGTAATAACAATAGCGTTAACAACATTTACTGTTTTACACCATAGTAAAAAACTGTGAAAAAATCCAGTCATCACTGGCTTCTAAACAGAATTAAATGACAACATAAGGACAGGTAGTGTAATCCGTATCATAAAAAACCATTATTTCAGTCAAATCTCCCAGAAACCAAAAATGGATAAACGAAAAAAAAAGAAAGTATGACCTGGCCCAAGACCTACCCAAGGCGATCTGCTTAACGACGATCAAGTCCCAAACCTATTTGCATTTTCCAACCAACAGCCTTCCTTATATCCCCCTACACTAGGGTTGTATACTGTAAGCAAATGTACACTATATAATAAAGTCGGCTGAATTGAACGATGTCAAAATAAACAACAAAAAGCACAACTAGCGTTAAAAAAGCATTGTGTCTTTTTTACAATGCAAATGAGTTAGATCAATTGCTTTTACATATTTAAAATCAGAAAACCGCATTTCGTAAACCTAAGATTTACAATTGTCTTAAATTGCCCGACAAAAATCAGCAAATATCTGCTAGAATTGTTATTAGATGCACTAGACGTACGGTTCAAATAACGATAATTTAAATATACCAGGGGAACACACACCCCAATCCCTCAGAAATTACCAAATAAATTACAATTTTTGTTGCTCAATATTAATAATAAAAAGAACGAAATTTTTACACTTATATTGTGGTATAGAGTAATCCTGTCCTAACTTGATACTTATTCAGGCTACCCGACGAATGATTTACGACAACTGTATCTTATATCCAACTTTTACGGGCGAAAGCTGAATTATAAAACAAGGCCTAGGTCTACTTATTGAGGGCAAGAATTCGCTATACGTCCAAAACCAAAATTATCAAAATTATTGATAATCTTGTGTGCATCCTGCTCTTTAGAACAAACACAGAATTTTTTTATGTAATATTTATGGATAAAATAACCAAAATACTGTTTGAACTACGCGTAACAAATACGAATCTTGTCTAAATAAAATGGTGTCAAAAAACATATATATAGTGCAAGATAGCAAAAACCCCTGATTACTTAGACCCTTCGCGTCGCAGAGGTATTGATACTTTAGCAGTCAATGCACTTGTCAGCTAGGCCTATATTTTTATAGAAAAAACAACGAACTAGCTGACCAATCCACTTTGCTACTACAAATGCGCAGGACATACTTAAATATTATCAGGTGCTACCAAAACATCTGTATCGGTTTTTGTTTTTTGATTGTAATATTTTCTAATATTACAGTTGAAAAATTAAATTAAAAGTGGTTCGCCTTGACCGGTTTTTAACAAAAAATTTCATAAACCATCAAAAATAGTTAAAACTCTAAAAAATTTACATTCGTAGTGACACTGTCGGATAATAACACAGCAGCCGTACTCTTTAATGAGGAGCTCAGTAACCAGCCGTAAAAACTGCTAGTGTTATCAACGATAGACCCCAATCCATCTCACAAAAAATTAGTGGGGTAATAACCTTAGCCATAAATAAACGAACAATTTACATACTTGTAAGCAAAGAAAACGCCACCTTTTCAGATCTGAGTCTAAGAAAAAAACAGTGAATTATAAAATTCTGCTTTTTTGGAATATAAAGCAAGATAAACTAATAAGAATCTGTTGTAATGTGCTGGATTGCAAAAACCCGATAAATAACTTCTCGATGAAAAAAAAAATTGGTACGCAAAATTTAGGCCCACTATCACAAAAAAACCTTTAGAAGGCAACAATACAAATAAAATCAAACGAAAACAAAAACGAAATTTAAAAATGCGAGAACTTTCTTTAGAAAAAGCAGCAGCCTGTCAGCTCCAGAAAAAATGTGGACATCGATGTAAAACATGTAAAATAATATGCTTATTATACAGGCCAACCTATCTCCTGTGTGGCTATCAAACCCGCTCTTAAATCACTAAGTTTAGAACAGCCGAGGGACTAGAACACATCATGCAAACTTCAATAAATCGTCCAAACGCAGTGGAAATTCGCAAGCCTTTATTTGCTAAGCCTTGTGCAAAAATCATATACATCGCATTCAAATATGTTATTTGCAAATGGAAAACTACGAATGCGCCGAATAATCATATTCAAAAAGGGATAATCGTAACACTAGTAACTATTAGGACATCTTTATTGTGCCGACGTAATTAAAATATTGCTCAAATAAAAGCCTTAAGACTACAATCTTCTATGATACGAAAAAAAACCTTAAAACAGAACAAAGCGGATGACTTGCCAAAGAAGAGTCGGTCTCTCGCAGAAATGCCTTCTATACGCACTGCGTACACACATGATTAACTATTAAAAATTGATACCGATAACCGGGGTAAAAAAAACTATATGATGGGTTACAAACAGTTCTGCTATTTAAAATAAATAAACACTGGTATAGGACAAGTCACAAAGAACTTTTTTAATTTTTTTATAGAGTTTCTTTTGTCTGAATTAAACTAATAACCCCATCGCGTATTTAAGAGGATTCTGTCAAGGCTGCTCTACTATCTTTTTTACAAAAAGTGGATGCATAATATACTGATCCTCATATCACGTGTTTTATACCAGACATTTTAAAAGCTTTACAGGTTATATCTTTTCTGATGACACGGTCATCATCAGCAAAGACAGTCAGCAATTGCAAAAAAAACTTACAAAACCCTCCTTGTAAAAGAAGAAAACTGAATGGACTTGAAAAAACGTAAATGCATAATTTTGGGTTGAAAAGGTAATTCCCTTGGCCAAATTTTTTCGAAACCTAAATATAAAGGCCAAAAGTACATAGTTCTATTTAATACATCTACATAAGGTTTTTTAATAAACGATACACTTGACCATGCAGAAATGTCGCAAAAAAATGCATTCAGCAGAGGCGGATTCAGGAATTTGGTTCCCTTTGGCGCAATTTTTTTTGCTTATAAAATCTAATTTACGACTTTTTTTAGATGCGTCTTAAAACAAATAAATATTAAGTTGATTTTTCGTTCCTTTTTTATAAAACTATATATCTATCTAAAATACGAAAACATGTATTTTGATACAAATACCAGGCTGTTTAAAGCTTCTACAAGTAACAAGCAATACACCAAAAAAAGTATAACAATAAAAGCACATAAGTTTTTTTTTACGGTAAGTTTTTTCGCGCAAATATATCTGTTTTTTGTTTAAATTATAAATACTTCATAAAAAAAGATAATAAAAAAATAACTGAAATTACTTTTTTAATCGCAATAGACAAAAATTGTAAATTACGAATTGCAACACACCTAGAAAGGCCCTAATCACTTGGACTTATATACGGGTCTTTGGCGATTTCTCTAGTAGTCTATTTTTTTGAGTTACAATTTTAGATAAATCATGTTAGTTTTTGCTCAATCTTTTTTTTTGTAACTAAACGGTGTCATTATATGGTAAGGCGAACACATACAATTTGACATCAGAAAAAACCGTGGTTTTCTTATGTTAATAATGACAAAAACCAAAATACTGTCGTGCGAACTATTCAATTGGCACAGTACTAACCATAAAACATACCAAATACTATTATTGTAAAAAAAAAATGTTTTTTGTACAAGCAAAGAAGTAACTCTACTACGCATAAATACGTTGTCATTATAATAAAATATTCTATTTGCATGGTAATAACTATTAAGCAAATATACTGTTTATAAACTTAACGTTGACCTGTTTTGTACGCGAACAATAAATAGTACAAGGGTTAGTTTATTGCAAAACAACTTAAACTTCTTTAAAATCAAAAAAACCGAAAAAAAAGGAAAGCAAGAAAAATCCAAATAATCCACGTAAATATTTTTAACCCCTTACTTAGGGATTGAGTTGCCCAGGGGCTTTTTTCCCCGGGGAAAATTTACTCGTTTTTTTAAAACCTTGGGGCCCTACGGTTACGCCTGATTTATGGGTGTCTTACCCCGTCGGGGTTGGGTTGCTAAAAACCGAAAGAAAAAATTGTACAATGCGTATACAATAATTTTAAAAATTAGGTTAAAACATACCGAAAACAGCGAGATTACAATCAAATACGAATTCCTAGATTTTTGTTTAAGGTCGTAGCCTTTTTTTTGCAAGAATTAGTATGATAAATCCTCCAAGTACTATATATAACCCCAATTTTTATATTTGTGTACATGAATAGTACTCGGCGTTTACTTAGCGCACTTGTTGGATTTTCGATGGCGTTACATAGCAAGTGAACTTGAATTATTAATTCTTATCGCTCATTAATATTCGCTTGTAAAACACATTTATTTTTACATATTCTTTAATATAATAAATGCTTTTTGATCATGCAACATTATTTGCACTATATCCTTGTGGCTCTTTGAATATAGCATGAATAATAGTGAGTAAATAAAAAAAAACGAATATGTCTAATAGGTTGAGAAATCTAGCAATAAAGGTATTTAAAATTATGTGTAGCTAAAAAACAGTTTATAAAATAGTACACGTAGCCAACTGATTTTACTCTTTCCGATAAAAGATAGCAAACAAAATGCACAAACAAGATAAAAACTTATAAGAGTGCTACATTTTGTAACATTTTTGTGGTGTCTGTCACTGATTCGGCAGACACCAGACATAAATCAACAATACCATACACTAAATATGCGCGGACATAGTCTTTTAATAGCTAGAAACGAACTAAAGGGCAGATTTTCAATTTTTAACATTCTGTACAATTTTGAGCTATCATATTGTGATTTAAA
This sequence comes from Agrenia bidenticulata, assembly GCA_034694785.1. NCBI lineage: Eukaryota > Metazoa > Arthropoda > Collembola > Entomobryomorpha > Isotomidae > Agrenia > Agrenia bidenticulata. The sequence goes on along the minus strand of JAQFYM010001703.1, from coordinate 22,218 downwards.
CACCTAAAAAATCATTGATAAGCGATTTGATAAGTATGAAATAAATCTAAATTTATACATGAGAACACGAAAAGCTATATGTGCGCTATTTTAATAAAGGATATTACCTTTTTCTTTCTTATCGCCGTCTCAAATAAATTAAAAGCATCAATGACGTCCTCCAACAATTAAATCTACGACATACAACTAGCACTGCTATTTGCAATTTTTTTACGTAATACTTGTCGAACACTATACTTGAATATAAATTGACCTTGTAGATGTTGTCGGACTGACCATTAAATTCAAAGGGTTTTTTTTGCATTTCTTGCCTTTTTTATATACTTTTATATGTTTTTTCACTTCCTAGCAAAGATTTATCTATTTTGTAATTTTTTGCTAGCCTAAATGACATAACCAAAGGAATATTTAGATGAAAGAAAAAAAACTAGGTTGCATTTACTTTGATTTTTGCATAGTAAAAAACAAATTATATGTTTTATACCTCCAAAACTAATGCTAATATAAATATTGTTGTCCAACAACAACATCCGTTAAATAGAATATACAAAATTGTTTTTGGCAGATTTTTCGGACTAAATTTTAGTGAAAAAATCAAAATCCCAAATTATAAAATATATGGGTGCATACATATGCATTTAATCAAAATTTAAAAAATTATAGTGATTAAATGATAGATTTACAGTTGTATTAAAACAGAGTAATAAAAACAAAGTGATTTGAAGATATTTTTGATGCTCAAATGGTACTTTTTTATACATAAAAGATTTAAATATAGTATTAATAGAGGTTAAATTTTCTGTTCATAATCGATTGTTTTAATGTAAAAGTCAGTATTTTGTATGGCAAATACGAATATTAATTATATACGTTCTTTTATAAAAAGAATTAGAAAAGCTTTTAACTCTCAGTAACATTCAACGTGTAACAAGAAAAAAACAAGTGTGACTAAATCTAAAAAAATTATTATTGTGTGACTATTTTTTTATCTATATGACGCTAGAGTACACTACACTACAATTGATTTTTTTCTTTTCAAATTTAAACGTTTCACCTAAAATACATGCAGGCTCATTGACTATTTGTATAAACATTTTATAAAAAAAAAAAAGTGCCGGAATTATATTTTTTTTTCAGAGTAGGAAGTAAAAATTCTATAATTATTCGCTTTTGGGCTTTTGATTTTTGATCGCTTGTTAGTCAATTTTAGTCTAAAAACTTATTTCAGATAATTTTTAGATCGGTTTCCACTTGTAAGTAAATACAACCCCATACTGTTTTCGTACCTTGATTGGGGTTTTTCGGGGCCCCGGGGATTGCCCTTTTTCCATTTCTTCGCAAAACCCCGGGGCCCAGGGGTTTGCAATTCTACCCGTACTCTTGCCAAAACAGGCCTTGTAACAGATTTTGGAGCTACATAAATATATAAACGAAGCGATACTAAAACAGCAAAAGTGTAAAAGATTAAACTTACTATATTTGCTGTAACAACATGTATTTATATGTTTGTTTGTATATAGATAATACTTGTATTTGCACTTGCGATTGTATGTTGAATTTTTTCTAGAACTTTAAGTAAGAAAAAGATATTTTTTCCTTTATAAATCCATATATAAATAATCTACGTGCACTGACATACGTTAATAAGGTAAAAAACTAACTGTAAAACGGTTATAAGTTATATATGTGCAGCATACGCTTTTTTTTTTGCAGCAGATGTTATTTACTATCTGGTAACTCATTAATACGTATAATTTTTGTAAAATGATATTTGTTATAAAAATGGTATTGTCTTCTTTGTATAATTACATGACGATTTTACGTAAGACGCGGACTAACAAATTACGGCGCTTTGTTTTGCGTGGTACTTTTACCCCCTCGTGGTACTTTTACCCCAACCCCAAAAAAAATGAATTATGATAATAGAAAATGAAAAATACTTGGTTTTTTGTTTTGCATATTTATGTATTACGTGCTTAGTTTTCTTATCTCTTGTGATATCTTAAAACATCAAAAATGCATGTTTGTTCGAATTATGCGTTGAAAATGATTAAATATGGATTATCAACTATGTTTGTTGACGTTTTTCGTAGTATTTTTATCTTTGAATTTTTTTCTGAAAAAAGATAAATTTTAAAATTTTTCCGGTAAAAAATGATATTTTAGAAATTTGAAACACCCGTATACCCAATTTTTACAAATGCACTTTTTGCATTGTTCTGTTTTTTTTTTAATTTTTTTTGAGGGGTAAAAGTACCACGATGGAGAACTTAACTATTGTGGTACTTTTACCCCGTTTGTCTCTTTTTTGAAATCGCTTTCGGTCATAAAAACAATTCTTAAACACTATACACATGCTTTAAACACATCAAATGCTCCAATTAAAATGACTTAACGCGGTGTTTTCATTTTTGAAGAAAATTCATTACAAGGCACTAAAACAATAGGTTAACAAGGAATCTAGTAAATGTAGTATCTATTGATTGTAATTTTTTACTAGTTGAATTTTGCACAGAATTGTTCTGTTAAATCCACCACAAATAATTTACACAATCATTAGAAGAAATTCGGAATTGGATGCGCACACTATTAGAACCATATATACAGGTTTTGAAATATGTGAATTTAGGTTTAACATATGTAACATCAGCGATACACACTTATAAATGGCAGACTGCTTTGGAAGCAAATATAAAACATTATTTTACGTCATTTACTGGCCTTTAAACTAGTAATTTGCAGTAAAAAGGTATATTATAAGAGCACTGTACACTTACTTACACTATACCGTATAGTTCAAAGACATGTAATGTCCATTCATATATTTTTTACATCTTAAGTTAGGTATAAAAAGCTATTACTTGCCGAACATTAATGCAGACAAAGTTACTTTAATTGAAAAATTAACAAAATGACTAGCGCTTATTTTATAAAAAAGACTTTAAAGTGTTCAAAATGAGATTTTTACAGCAACAATTATATGAAGTTTGGACTCGCCTCAGCTTCACGCAAAATGCAAATAAATGTAAAAAATTATGAAATGGATTATCTATGACATTCAAATTGCGTTTTTTGTTTAAATAATTTTGGCTGTCAGAAAATTATTTAAAAATAATTTATTTGTTTTATTACTAAGTAAAAAATGGAATAGAAACCTAGACTAGCAAATTGGTATAAGTTCTGTTACAAAATCAAGTTTTTGTACAGTTGAGCTGAATAGTTTTTTCGAATAAACCTTTTAAATTTAATTTACGTTAAGTTTGCTACGTTAACTGTCTTTAATGCATATAACATAAAATTTCTGCATTTTAACAGTTCTTAGTTAGCTATTAAGAATAATATATGGTACTTGGATCAGTATTTGCTAGTCACACAAAGAAATTTATTTTTGTTTTATTTTAATATTTATGTGTTCTGCCTATTATTTTGTATCAAGCATACTAAAAACACGACAATGGTTAATAGAAATGTATCTTTCTATCATTTTTTTATTTTTTTTTCTTGTATCTTTTTGCATTTAGCTAGAAGATCACTGTTAACATTATATGGTTAAAATATACAGAATATCAAAGCAAAGGGTCCTGGTAACATAATATTGTATTCTAAAAATAGAATAGATCAAAATATACAAACAAAAATCAAAAACACTAACAATGTATAGTAATTTTTCTATACACTTACTATACGTATAGAACTATATCGTATAGTAAAAACTACGATCCCTAATAATAACATACCCAATATGCAATGACTTCCTTCCGGGGCGCAATCTTATAAAATTGTTAACTGCACAGATGCTAAAAATTGAGTTAATTGTAGCTACTGGTATTGAGAATCATTATGAGAACATTAATTTGCTTACCTGTTATAAATAATTAGCGGCAGATTTTGAATGATCCATAAAAATGACAAAAAATAGTTAATATTCTAATTTGCGTACCTTATTTTTTATTAAATATACGGGATACTAATAAAAACATAATAACGATTTTTAAAAAAAATTATTCTTAAATACAAAAAAATCTTTTTTTTTAATATTGAAAATTTTAATTTTAATCTCCTTCGATTTTTTACTACAATTTAATATAGATTAAAGTTTATAAGATAAAAAATGCATATATAAAAATGCCTCAAAATTTTTTTTGACTTTGGAGTGTACCGCAACTGCTAATAAATAAAATTTTTGTACATTTTTAAATGAACTAATTTCAATTTATTAAATATACGCTGTATCAAGCCAATATGTACCGTTGTTTTTACGATATATTTGTAAAATTGTAAATACAGCATTTAAATATATCATCTTTATGTTTTTGATTTTAAATTCTCAAAGAAAATAGTTTAAAAACATCTTATATTATATTATTTTACACTAAGGGGTTAAATATACAAAAACTGTAAAAAACTAGAAAGAGGTTGATTTAAGAAATTTTCTAACTTGAAATCACAGATGGTATACAAATTCATAAGATAGTATAAATGTACAAACTTTAAAAAGGAACGGATATATATACAGCGTGATGAATTTTATTTTTTACTAGGACACTGCACGTTATTATTAAAAATAAACAAACACAGGCAAGTTATTGCGTCTACAAAAAGACCATAAAATATAAAATGACTATAGAATATGTAAAGACTTTTGCTATCCGTAATTAAATGGTCTTTTTTTTTGTTGCAAAATTAGAAAATCTTTCAATTAACTTTTTTTGTCTATAAAAACAGCATTTGCAAATATTGATATAGATTGCTTAACAATAGAATCTAAAAAAACATTTTTACAACCCAAACTGTAAACAAACTACACCTAAGCCTTATAACATAGTTACATTTAGTTATTAATAGTTTTTCAGTTGTTTTTATTTTCGTAAGCTTTTTTTTAAATTAATGTCTAATTAATGTTACCATAAAAAAGATTTAAAAAAAGTTCATTTTAAATATAATGTCTGCGCAAAAAAAAACTATACTTACGTGTAAGATAGTTTATTAACTGAAGTTAACATTTTATTTCTTTTAATGCCATTAAGCTTGTCCTCTTATAAAAATTTACTGTTTTTCTAGATTTTCGCTTTTTTATTGGTGAACTGCATTCAGTCAAAAATAAAGCATATGCGTTACACGTAAACTTTCTTTATACAGCAAAAATTGTGATAAAAAGGATTAAGTTTGATTTTCGGGCCCATGATAGAACCATAGATATTAACAAAATGTTTAAAGAAGTACAGGTCAGTACAAAAATTGTAATTTTTATACATAAAAACTTCTAAAAACATAATTAAATAGTTAAAAAGTTTTAGTAAGCATTAAAAATTTTAAAATATAATTTTTGTGGCATGAAAATTTCTATATAACTAAATACCATCTATATATAATGCCTATTCATAAATTCTATAAAATTGCATATTATATGTTGTAGTTCATTTTTTTTCGCAACAAAAAAAAGCATACATTATGCCAAAAAAACCTGACGAACAAATAAATTTGTGATTGGTTTATTATATTTTCGTATATTTGAGGGTGTAAATAATTATTTTATTTGCATCAAATGTATACTTTTACTGTTTTTCATAATTGTTTTTTAATTCGGGGATCTTGTAAATCCCATTAATGATAGTGGCCATTTTGTGAAGGTTCTCGTTAAAAATGTTTGCTGTAAAAAACATTTGTTTTTGCGTTTTACTTTTGATACTAGTTACATGTTTAAATAAATCCTATGTAAGATTATATAAAAAACTCTATACATAGAAAAAGTTTACAAGGAAATTTTTACAACAATGATACCATAATAAATTAAGAATATTTAAAAATTTCGATTTCTGCAGTAATTGCAAATTTCAAAAAAAAGCCGTTTACTCTTTTACAGGTAGTTCGCATAAAAAGAACCGTAAATGTGTTATTTTAAATATCTATAATTATATATTCTAAGACACACTTAATACTGAGATGCTATGACTAATAAAATTATATATATTGAAAGCATCATATATCATTGTAATTTCTTTACCTGTTCAAAGGGAGCTCAACTGCTTACAAAAAAAGTTTTTTATTTTTTTTTATGGTTTTTTTTAAAACCACAAAAGAAAAAAAATGAGTTTTTAAGGTTACTGTTATGCTTTGAGCTAAGGTTGAATTTGATAATATTTTAATATGTGTGTTTAACATAACAGCTGTACCACATCGTTTAAATTATATAATTATGCGTTTGTTTTTCTTTGCCGCTTTTTATTTCAGCTTTCTGTAGGTAACTTTTTTACTCTGCAACAAATTCTAAGTCTAAAAAAGACTAGAATTTAGATTAAAAACAAAAAATGCGGGCAAGGTTTTTTTCCATTTTTTTATATTTTGAAAAAAACCAGTAGCAAGATGGCATTCACAACAAAATAGTAAATGCTTAAACCATCTACGCAACAGCTTTTAAAAATTTTTAAGTCGCAAGTATCTTTGGGATTGATTTGTTACCACAAAAAAAAACAAGTTGTAAAGGTTTCAAGGCATTAAAAATACCTTTTCTGGTATCATATTACTTATGCAGAGGCAAATAGTATTATCTAAATTATCTGACTATCGTGTTTAAGTTATATGGTAAATACAAAGAAAGAACCCGCTAAAAAAACTTAGCATTTTTCTTTTTTAAAGAGCTTTAAATAAACACCTGTTACCTGGATGCTACATTTTTTAAAAAAATAGTTTTAGAATCATTTTAAAAAAAGAAAAAGTAACGGTTCTTTTCGGTTTACTTATAAAACGAAATTGGCTACAATATACTAGTGGCCTTTTTATGCTCTATAGACGGATGTAAGAGAAATGGGGGTATAAGCGGAAAAAGCGTTCTAAAATATTTTTCCATGAATTTTTTACTAGCATCACACATAATATAAAAAACAAATTTTTATTCATTTAGAAAAATGTAAATATTTCTTATAAAATATTACAACACTATTAAAAAGTTTTTTTTTACATTTTTCATAAGACGTGGCAGGTGTAAACATTAAAACGTATACAAATGTAATTCACATGCATTTTTTTTTAATAAAAAACTGATTGTGCGTATTTTCATTATACAAATAATAAGTAGTAACAATAAGTGAAATTTTAATAATTTTTTGTTAAAATTTGTAGGTGCCAGATGTTTTTTTCCACCCATTTTGAGTTGAATTTACATTGTTTTTAAAAGACCATTACATAACTTATTTTTTATTAACACTGCTTTAGGGCATAAAAAGATGCCCAGATTGTATATTCCTGCAGCCCTTTTTTTAAGCCTGAACAAGATTCTTGTGAGATTTGATATATAACAAAAAACATAAAAAACATAAAAAAAATAAGCATTATAAGGGGCACGATCTTTTTTTTAACTTAAATTAATATACAAACTAAGTGAGGATGATGCACAATGATATTATAAGAATACTTTTTTAGTTGTCTTTCAAACTTTGTACTAAATTACTTAAATCTTATAGCGTTAAACCTATATCTTTTTATATTTTTCTCTAAAACTCTTCAAAATAAATCTACGAATTATTGCGAGCTAAAAGCAACTTTTTACTACAAAAAGGGGGTTTATAGTTTATATATTACGTTTTCGTTTTTATAAATGATATGATTATACTTTTGCATATTTATTGTATACTGATTCATGTTTTAAAAATCATTTACAAGCTCCACTATAATTTATTTATTTTTGCTTGCTTGCTTTAGTTCAAGAAACCACTATTTTTTTTTTGTGCCCAAAGTTTTGAAGTTATAGTCAAAAAGTATCAGATACAAAAAAATCAGCACAACGCTTTACTTTTTTAGTTCCGTGCACAAAAAGTGTTTCATTTAAGACTCTGGTAGTAGGAAGATTTAACCATTCTCTTAAAAAAACAGCTTTAAATACAGTCAGTTAAATTTTATTATGAATTGGCTTTTCTAAATTGGCCACATTAATAACCAGAATCTTCATATTTAATATGTTGTCAAAAAAAAACGTTCAAAAAATTTAATATCGCCCAAAATTTCTGCTCTATTATCAATTGTCAAAAAAGCTTACTTTCGACACCTTTTGTAAAATAAATGCAAAAAAACACCTTTCTTACGGAAGTCTGTTGCAAAAAAGAATCGCAAATAATTGCAGCATTCATAATTTACACATGCCATAGATGTAGCCTGCATTTTTATCGTTAGGGTTTTTTATATAAAAAAACGCTTAACTGCAAATTTTTTTTATGTTTGTTGTTTTAATTGTCTTTTATATACAATTCGAAAAAAAAGTTATTATTAAATTTTTTTACAAAAAATTCATAACATAAAAATAACCTTGTAAATATAAGCGTAATTATATCCTAAAGGGTAATTGATTTACCAAAACTCCACTCCGTTCTAAACCTTGGCACAAGCAGCCAAAAATACTTAATCTTATATACATCTATATTCTATTTCATTTTTGTCAATGCTGAAGTGCAAATAATCAGTTCATCAACCCTTTCAGGCACACTGGTACATATCTGTACCAAGACAAGGGTCGAGCATATTCTTGCTGGTACATATTCGTACCGAACAAAAGGAAGGTCAAAATAATTATGGTAAAAATATGTACCACAATAAAATGCCCTAAAATTTGACTGGTACAAATATGTACCAGAGGATTTATAAATGTTAAAAAAAGTAAATATGGGACAACAGACTGGTCTAAATTCACACTTTATTACTACAATATATTTTCTAAAGGATTTCACAGACCACTTTAAGCTTGTTTTTATGACACCGTGTCATTGGGTGTATGTCTTCTTTATAATATAATATAATCAGGTCCGTAGGAAGTGGGGCCCCCGTACCTAGGGGACCCCCCTTTTAAACTTTTTTTGTAAATTATATGATTATAAATCATTTTAAGAATATAAATATTTTCATTTCTGTTCCTCTGAATCTTCTATGTTAGTTGGTATAGATCTTACTTCTTTTTATTATTTGTTGTGTAAAAAACATCTCTTTTTTTATAAAAAAATAGGTATGGGGGCCCCTATTTTTTCAAATTTTGATTTCTTGCTAGTGCCTGAATATAAACTAGTAGCGACTACAACCATAGCGAAGTAAAAAATACTATCAAATTCTACATTTTAATTACTTAAATCATGTCTTTAGTGAGTTTAAACCACGTTGTATTTGTTACTTTAATCCTAGTGCGATTTTCCATGTAGGTGGATTTAACAAAAATTGACTCTGCAATTCACATAAAAATAAACGATGTTTAAATTTACACTTAATATGGGTACTTATGTGTTATATAGCCTTTTCGGCTGTTTTATAAAAAAAGGAGCTGTATCCTCTTTAAAAAAACACGAAATGTAAATAGAACATATATTAAAGTAAAGTAACTCGTTTTATAAGTTCTAGGGTATTACTAAATACAAATTTTTCTACTTTTTATATAAATATTGGATAATTTACAGGAGTTATGGTCCCATAAAATTGGGTTAAATAAATATTTAGCTCCGATAATTTTGGCCCAGGTAGAAAAAACTTGTGTGTCTGAAAAAGTTAAGTGCTGAAAAAAGCTTTTTGCAATTTTTAAAGCCGCTTTATCATATATTTTTTTTTTTTGACCTAAACATGAAAATGATATATAAAATACTTAATAAAAACGGTTATTCACGTATTTAAGCTAGGTTGCTGTTAAACACTAGGTTTTTATGATAAAATAATTTACTCTGCATATTTTTTACATTTTTTAATAGATTCTAATTACCTAAAATAAAAAAAGCAGAACTTGTAAAAATAAATATGTGGCGTATTTATGCGGCAAACAATTTTAAGTATTCTTTATAAAAAACATCTAATGTCATGTTTACTCTTATATAGACCTCGAAATATATATTGTTTATTATATTGATTGTAAATTTTTAATAATAATATATTTAATAATATTTACAATATCTTGTTGTTTTGTGAGCTTTTTTTTCGTATTTAGTCTTTTGATAGCGCTCAAAATCAAATAAAATGTGTGTGTATACAGTTTCGCCTTTTTGCGCCTTTCGTAGTATACAATATCGCTTCATCGAAAAAAATAGTATTTTTTAATGACAAAATGCTATTAACGACACTCAAATGTCAGTTGTAAATCCTACGTGTAAAAATTATTTTTGTTTTTTATGATGTTTTGTAGAAAAAAACAATGGGATTAAAAAGCCTGACTTGACCAATACGTACCCACTTGTAGAAACAAGATACGAAATTCTTGTACAAGGGGTACTGCATTGAAGTCTGAAAAGATATTGTGGCTAGCGAAAACATACAATAATATATTAAAACAATATATTATCAATGTATATTAACAATAATATATTATTGAGGGTCTCTGTTTAATACTACTCTTTGCAAAAATACAAAATATTGAGTTTTATTTTATGATAAAAAATTTTCTATATTTTACGATGAAGGCTTTGGCATTTACGATTTGTAAATTTTCTTTTAGTAAGTTTAAACTAGGGTTAATATTTTAAGGTGAAAAAATTGTATTAATCACATACAAGTAGACCTGTTTCTATTATAAATCGGAAATTATTTGTTTTTAATAAAGAACGAAAATAATAAAACAAGGGTTCGTAACATATACTTGCATATAAAAAAACAAAAAAAAACAAAGCCGTGTACTGCTTTAAATAATTTTTCAAATAATTAAAAACAAGTGACGTATCAGATTATGTAGTGACAAAAGAGGGTTTTTTTATCAACAAAAGTAAGCATTAAAACTTATCATTAAGAGCATTTTTTTTTGAAAAAAAAACCAGAAGTTAAAATTTTTTAAACAACTAAAACCTACAAAATTTTAAAAAAGATACAAAGTGCAAATTTGTGTAAAAAGTATGTATCTTAGGTAGTTATTTCCGAATTCCGCATACCCGGGTAACCGGGGATATTAAATTTAGAAAAATTAATATTAAATATAAATATAAATACAAATACAAAAACAAAATTTGTATAATAAAATAATAAAATGTATTTTAATATAAATATGAAAATTAAACACATATTTACAAAATGATATGGACGTAAAACCAGTAGTTTTGAGTTAAAAAATTATGTGCTCTTTTTTGTCTTTTTTATATAAGGCTAAACTAAAAATACCACAAAAGAAAAATACAGAAAATATGCCTCTTTTAATCTGGCATAAAAAAATTTTAATTGCAGTTTTTATAAAAAAGCATTTTTAATATAATAATAGCACGAATAACAAGCCAAATAACATGATTCAAGTTGTTTTTACACCAAAATGCAGTTTACTTACTTTTAAGATTTTAATTATACAAAAATTAAACAGTACTTTTTAAATAATCTTACTACAACTAAAAATTTATTTGGAGCCTTTTTTAATGCGTACTTCAGTGGCGTAGCTATAAAAAAAGAGGAGGGGTGCATTTTTTTTGCAACTTAATATGTAATTAAGTAAATTTACATATTTTTAAAAAATTTTCATTGAATTTGTACGAAAATAAAATTTTTCCCTAGTCTCTGTTTTCGGAGAAATCGCCCCATAAATTTAGACCCTCCTTACACTCAGGGCTCAATTTTTGCAAGGAAAAGTTCCAGCACTCCCCCCCCCCCCCTTCGGTGCCGTATAAATACGCCACTGGTACGTTCCTAGTTTGTATAGTAAGTATTTTTACCGTAAAAATGAAAAATTGCACAATTACTAACACGAAAGCCAAAAAATAGTAAAAAACGTGCTTTTGACGTGTAGAGTTACATTTTCTACAAAAAAAACACGTTAAAGTTAATCTAGCTTTTAAGATTTATCTGGGTTCTATATTTGCAATAGGGTTTACAAGCGACGCATATGCTATTACTGAAAGAAATAGTAAACTATCAAAGAATGGAAAATATCAACGAAAAACACATAAAAACAGTAACCGAACAATTATGATCAGTGGAGTAGCCAGGAATTTTTTCTTATCAGGGCTACTCAGTGTTTTTTACAAAAATATGGGGAGAAAACACGATTTATGAAGTCCAAAATCTTAATTATTTTTTTTTTAAAAATTTAAAATGTAATTTTTTTATTTCATTATTATTAAAAAAAATATATCTTCACAAAAAAGACCGCCCCCTGCAAATTTAGGCGCAACTTTTCTTTTCCAGGGAAGCTCGAGCCCCAAACGGCCCTCTTAGCTCGCCACTGATTATGGTACTTAATAGTTACCTTAGGTTTAGTTTTTTATGTCATATATTAAATGCGATCGTTAAAACTCCCCTAATTTAAAACCCAATAAAATGTTACGCTTGAATATGAACAACAATTTTTAATCTAATACTGCAAAAAGTAAAAAAAGACCCCGAGAAACTCTAAGTTTTCGACGTTATTTTCCTGGAAATAAAAAAACTAGATTTTTTGGATTCCCAGGGTACCCAGGTATAAAAACCCGTCGAAAAAACACCTCCTTTAAATAGGTTAAAACACTGGCAGAGTTAGACGTCTATCTTTTACCGCCGGTTATGCCACTAAACTAAAGCCAATATAAATTAATTTTAAAAAATATTTATAGTAACTCTTACAACAAAAATTATGCTTCCACCTGTAAAAAAAAACAATAACCAACTAATCGTAGATTCTTCTGAAATTCAATTAATAAAATATAGTATTACGTTGCTTTTTTCCTTAAATGTTTGTGCGAAGATTACAGATTTAGGCCATGTCCGTTTTTTTCATTATAGAGAATTCTTGGGGCAGAATTGCTTAAGAAAATTCGGTATAGTGAAATTCTCTATAGATAATTCAAAAAAAAATTTCGAACCAAAAAAAAATCACAGTAGTGAAATCACTATAGAGAATTTTCACTATAGAGAATTTTCACTATAGAGAATTTATAAAACTCGTTCGGAAATACTAAAAAAAAGAAAATCACTATAGTGAATTTTCGATATAGTGGCTCACTGTATCGAAAAAAAAAAAATATTATTTATAAAAATAATATAGAAATGCAATTTTTATACTTTAATATATATAAAATAGCTTTTAACCAAATTTTTTCTGCAAAAAAAATTTACAGTAGTGAATTCTCTGTAGTGAAAATTTTCGAACATGAAAAAAAAAAAAATAAAATCTCTATACTGATAATTCACTATAGTGAAATCTCTTTACTGTAATCTACTATAGTGAAATTTCTATAGAGAAAAAAACCGGACATGGCCTTAAATAAAAGACAGATTGATCAAAAATTAAATCACTTTTTTTAATTATAAAGACTTTGGTCACAAAGGACGGTAATTACTCCTTTAAGGTCGCATATGCAGTGTAAATCATGTTCATAAGCATTTTATATCCTCTTGTAAGCAACCAAAACCACCTATCGTTTGGTATGAGACTTAATATTAATGCAAAAACACCAATTGATGCGTTTACTCCACTTACAATGATCAATCTTCGTTTCAAAGTTTTGGATTTTCTATTAATGACGTAAAAATAGAATGGCAATGCTGAAACAAGAATGTAGAGAATCAACCCTGCATAGATTGCAACTGTTGTTAACAATAGAAATTGATACGCTACGCATGCTTGATAAACACCATAATATACAAACATGTATGTTAAAATTGTTAAAATATAAATAATACCAATCATGAATGGTCTGTATACTCTTTCTCTTACAGAGTTCTTAAATTTTGTATACCGTGATTGTTTTCTCTTCTTTACAGTTCCACCACTCACAAGTAATTTTTCAGACATAGTTTAAATCATGCAAATGTATAAATACATAAATAAAACACGATAAGAAATCCGAGAATGTATATTTAGATAAAAAAATCGAATTCTATACAGATAAGTACTTTAATAAAATGCGGATGATTTAATTTAAATAAAACAATTGTTATATATATTTATGTTTTATTAAAAATAGAGGCTTTGAAACTTACCAGATAGTACGGTAGTTGTATCGATTAAAAAAAAAACATTTTTAGTTATCAATAAAAAATACACGAAATAATTTTTTTTAAGTATGAATCAAAGAACGTTATGTGGGTTTAGTTAAACGTGTATCATAGCATGATATGATTAAATAAAAAGCATGGTGCAGTATAATAAATAAATTATTTTTTTTACGATGACAAGAGACTTTTGGATTTTGCAAAAAAAACCAATTACTCTACTTTACTCTACTTACATTATGACAAATCAACATTCTTTCTTTTTTATAATTAACCATGATATCATAGACCATTCAAAAATGGTTTAAATTTCACGGTGAATATAGTAAATGTGTTAAATGCATTCCACTATTGTTCAAAGGCTTTAAAATCACACAATTATGCAATATTTTGACTTATTTACCCATCCTGTAATTTTCACACACACTGTGATACAAAGAGCACATATCAAAAGTGCAGATATAATAAAAAGTGACAATAAAAACGAAAAAAAGTTTTTTTTAAAATGGTATTTTGTTCCAATTTTCTTTATCTGAATTTAATAAACCTAAACTGAAATGGTTAATAAGACTTTTATTTAAATGCGAATGCAAAGCATTTTATTTAAAATTAAAAGACATCATATTAAAAAAACGAATATTTACCTAATGAGTTGCTTTTATATAGAAAAAAAACATAATAGACAATCTATAATATTCATGATGCATAATAAACATGTTTTTCTACTTGTAAACTAAATAAAACTGATATAAATTGCATGTGTTTAGTGTATTTTTTTGTGCAGAAGAAGTGTTTTAGAGCAGACACCTTTTTTACTAATGTGCTTCGCCAAAAAAATGCCTCTGCATTATATTCAGATAGAACGCGTATTGGGATCATATTACATTATAGTACTTCAAGAAACTATGTTAAACCTAATGCACTTTTCGATGTGTTATGGCTGTGCTGCGACTACTGTTTCATTTAAAAATACTAAGGGCGTGTCTTTTTTGACAAAAGAAAATTTTCTTAAAGAAATCGATTTCTTTAAAAGTAATCGATTTCTTTTTTATAGCCCTAAATCGATTTCTTTTAAGAAACTAGTCATGATTAATTTACTTAAAAGAAATCGATTTTGAGGCTATAAAAAGGAAATCGATTACTTTTAAAGGAATCCATCTCTTTAAGAAAGTTTTTTTTTGTAAAAAAAGACATGCCCTAAGATTTCTTTACTTTAAAATAAAACATAACATAAATATATGTTAATAAGGTGCGCATGGGATTATAGTCTTGAGGTCTATAATCAAATTTGCCTACCTCTTTTCTAAGCATTTATCTACTTAGAAGTAATGTAAGGCCAAATAACCAAGATTATTATATAAGAACCCTAGTTCTTTACCCCTGATAAATAAGCTGCTTTGTTTTTAAATCGAAAGCATAGTAATAGTGTACAGCCATGTGAAAAAAGTATGTACTTTTCTAAGAGGATTGCATAAAATTGTCTTGCAAAAAGACACAAAGACGTGGTATAGGCCGTTATTTTTTTTATTATGCGTTAAATTCTATTTTTGCCTACTAAAAAAACGAAAAGTAAAACAAACAATACATTTGCATTTTAAATAAGCATATAATGTTGCTTTCAGTATAATAAATGTTTTGTCGTGCTAAAAAACAATAGATAATGTTGCATAAGGTTGTGTATTTAAAATTTAAATATACCTTGTTTAAATATGCAAAGTAATGTTTAAATCATTAAATATGCTACATGATTATCATGCAATAATGTCATAATTGTAATAAAGGGTGGTTCTTTGTTGGATGCATAATCTGAAAGAAGTTGGGTCTTTATAAGTTTTCAAGTTCAATATTATTAGTTATTTTTTTTTGTCGTTGCAATTTTGCAAACCCAAATCACATATATTGAATAGCAGTTTATTAACTAGGCATTATTTTTCCAATTTTTGAAATTATATTTTTATGGTAAGATTTTTTATATAGCGTACTTTTTATGTTTAACGGAACACTGCAGGCAATTAAACATAAAAGCAAAGATGTCGTCTGTCAAGTATTTTTTGTAATACAAAGATAAATGATAAAGAGGCAACCCTTATATTTTATATTTGTAAAAAGTTGTGGTTTTTGAAAAAAGTACACTTTTATAATTAACTGGTCATTAATAGATACGAACTTTTTTTGGTATTAAGGCTTGTATATTTTGTAAGAATTAATAATATTTTTTTCCATACATAAGCTCCGCTTTATAATCAAAATAACATAAACAACGAATTTCAAAAAATTATAAATGCACCTAATAATTTTTTTATGGTCGTGTATAGTTATAGAAAATAGAATTATTTTTATAATATACTCCCTCCGTCCCAAATTAATTGTCGAACTTACCCCTTAAATTAAGGCAAATTTGCAAAAATCTTCGACAATTAATTTGGGACGGGATAGTATTTACTATTTTTTTTTAAAAACTATGGTAGCATTTTTTTTAATTTTTAAGTAAAATAAAAAATATGTATAGGATAAACGCAGTGCTTTTTTATTTTTTTTTGAAAATTATATATAATAAATACTTTTTGAACATGAAAACAAAATTATTTTTAACATATGAAAAAAAAAATCAGTGCACGTTTTTTTATAGTCATTTTTATCAGTTATTATAAATACTTGTATTAAGCATTTAATTATTATCAAATGCAATCTATCTGAACATTTTTTCTTATTGTTTATAAACTTTTATAGTTATATAATCAGCATCTTTCTAAAACCATCATTTTGCTATTTTTTATAAGACACTAAGCTAAAAAGAAATAACTATCTTTGGATAAAATCGCAAAAAAATCAAAAATATCTAACAGATAATGCAAAAAACTACAATTGCTATTTGCTGCATACATGCTTTATTTTTGCGGATTTTTTTATAAATAGGAAAATATACGCTTTGCATGTTTGTATAACATTTTCAAAAATTTGGTTATGTTCAAAAAAAATATATAGTGAAAGTGGTTTACATATTATTTTTGGCGGCTTTAGTTTTTAATAATCAGGCTAACCGATTTCGTGGCCTTTTTAATGTAGAATATAAAATGTTGATTTTTTATAGTAAGCATTTAGATCATATTTACATTTTATCCACAATGTAAAAATTATAATATTTTTTTATTGTTTTTGTATAAAATCATACTTGTAATTTGATTTTTCATTGTCTTTATTGTGTAATTTTTTCAGGGGCGGACTAACGAGGGGGGGGGGCACTGGAAGCATTTGCCCCGGGGCCCCCGGCTTAGGGGGCCCCAAAAATAAAAATATTGATAGTTTTACAAATGTATATACAAGAAAAAATTCACGTCAATATGTGCATGAAAAGTTTAGGTTTTGCATATTTATTTATAAGATAGTCAGAAATATTTTTTTTCTTACATTTTGATTTGCATTTGTGTTACAAAAATACTATTATTAGATAACATTATCGATATTTGGTGGTGAGACTTACTAGTGTGTGCACTTTACGTTAGTTATCAAAAAACTTAACTGTAAATTTTTATCCGTAAAAAAAATACGCATTTAATAACACATAAGCAAGGGTAGGACCCGGAAAAATTTCAACTCGGGTTTTTAAGTCAATTTACCCGACCCGGGTCAAACCGTGCCCCGGAGTACAACACCCGGGCCAGACTCGAAAATGTACACTGCTATAAAAAAAATTACACACAAAAAAAGCAAAACAAATACAAATGCATCTGCAGTTGCAGTTGCAGTTATGTCTGCGCATATCTCACAACAAAAAAAATTAAATCACTAAAAAACCTTTTTAGGTTGATTTGTTATGTAAAAAATACGTTTATGCGTTTTAATTAGTTCTTAATCTTATGGATGCCCGTAAACCCAGCTTTTACTAACCGAGCGGGTCTAAAAAGTTACTAACTTTGCATTTTTTTCATGTTCACCGCTTATTCCACATTTCGAAAATAGATAGAAAATACAAAAAACATACGATGTTTTTTTTTGACGCTTCTATTAAATTTAACTTTAAGAAGCTTATATTGTTGTGATTTGTTGTTGTTAATTAATATTTATTTTTATTCGGTGTTAGATAAATCCGTTAAAATTAATTACAGTTCGGTTTTTATATAGTTGCATGCATCAACAACACGTAATCAAATACAAGTTATACTGTAACAATGTAATATATAACATATTTACTTTGATTTTTTTCGTATTACATTTTTTATACCAGCTCGTCGCTTTTATAGTTTAATCGTTCAATACGCCTCTTAATTTCATTGTTTTTTTTTTTTGTTTTTTTGACGGTTTGCAAGGTTCTAAACAAGTAATCAGTAATTGAGATAATTTTTCTTGCATCAGTTGGTCGCCTTTACGTTAATTTAAAAAATTCAGTCGTCGATATTAATATAATATTGTCAAGAAGATGTGCAAAACAAACATAAAAGCAAGTTTTTTTGTATTTTAAGACAAAAATTAAACTCCAAGCATCAGGAATTTTAATAAGCCACAAAGCACAGTAACCAAACATAGTTTTCGGGCATTTTTATTGCACAAAGTTCTTTCTCCTTTCGTGGCAAGATGCAACAGAAAACAACCAATTTTATTAGATTTAGCTAAAATCTAGGTTTTTGTCAGCTTGTATTTTACTGCGATTTATTTTTATAAAACAAACAAATCAAAACGACGAAAAAATCGACTAAATTTTATAGCGAAAGACGAACTATCTAAAAAGCTAGTTTGTTTTATTTTTGTCTGTTTTTTGTAACCGCATAAAGTGTCAGTAACCGTTCACGGATTCCTTAACAATTCAAGTGGTCAGTAATTAGGTCATTTAACGAAGTAACAGTTACAGACATACATAATTACATTGAAAACGACAAAACGTTAATTTTAAGTGTCAAAGTGTCAGATAAATGTTTTTATTTTGCAAGTGGCAGCAATAGGCGACTTTAAGACGCATTCAAACAACATTAAAGATGTATGAAGAACAATATAAAAAAAAGTTCTATGTACATGATACGCTTAAAAACAAAAACAACTAAAATCTTGTATAAAACTGTACGTTTTACATTGTCCTGGTTAATGTTTCAACGAATAGAAATGTTATACAAGTAATAAATATATGTTATATTGCACTTCTAATAAAGTTTGTACTGTTTTATATTTTTTCGATATTTATTGTGCAGGAAATGACATATATTAATACAGATACATCTACTGTATATAAAAGACGAAACGATGTTACGAACAATTATAACCGAAAAAACTTTAATCCGACCTGGGTCGACCCGGAACCCAGACCCCTTCTCCTGGATTGCGAAAAAAGTAAAAAATGAAGGCCGGGTCTCACCCTTGCTGATATGTAAATAATATTACAAAAAACTTTGTCTAATTACCCTTTAATGTACTGCTAAGTGCTACAAAAAGGGCAAAATTGACCATTAATTTTTAGAGCTTAAGAAATAAAAGCTGCCAAAAAATAGAAGTAAATGGAACAAAGCTGAAAAAATGGATTTTACAAAGTAAGTATACATTTACAAGGGATAAAAGTTTTAATAGCAATATGTATATTTTGACATTATATAAGATATTAAAAAAATCATTTTGTGATATGTCAATCTAATAAATCTTTTGGTGGTATGTATGCAACATAAATTTTGGTGCTTTTAATCCTTTCTAATATATTCGAAATAAATATTTGAAAATGTATTCTATACCCAGTATGCAATAGATGTTGTAATGGCCAAATCATTTTTCTTTCTTGCACCCCTTCAACCTTAACCCATTTATATAATTAGTCTCTCATATATAACTTTATAACTTAGTTCACGACTAAGTCTAGTAGCTGAAATACATTTGTCATCCCTCCAGAGATACACACAAATCTTTAGATCTTTTTGGCAAGATGCTTTATAATATCAGGGTCCCGGTGTATTAAAAATTTAATGTTTAGCCTTGTCTTTGTACTTTCAGGTATAAAGTCTATCTATACTTTCACAACATTAAGATTGATTCAAGCACTTTATTGTACATAAAATCAGACCTGTCACTTATTTCAGTAAGACACTTTGTTATTTTTCGTTCTTTGAAAATAAAAATGGCTGTGAAATCGATCAATCTGCTACTATTAGAATACTAACCATAAATCTCGCGTTGATGCAACTTTTTTATATGTGATAGCCGGCGCGTTCCTCATGGATTGATAGTATCTTACAAGGCACATATCACAATGATGAGCCGTTAAGTCCATATGTTAAATTTCATTGGCAGCTAAACTATGTTGTTGTACCTCTCCTGATATTTCAGCAATATAACGCATAATTATTTTCATATCTATCAAATCCAGTTTCCATCTTGAGCGTATTTTTCTTGATGAATGATATTATCTTTTCATAAATCCGGCTATCCGCTTGAAGCTAAATTATGGGATCTCATCATCTTTTGTCTTTGGATTTTTTTTCGTACAAATATTTATTGACTCATTCTTTATTCATTTTGTAGTCAATTCTATTTTATCTGCTCTTTTTGCTGAATTCAAAAGAAAAGAGCCTCTTTTATATCCGGATACAACGGCTTCTTGCGTCTTTCGTATCTAAAAGCATTTGAATCTTTGGCCTTAATCTGCTTCGTACTCTATTTATTTATTTTTACTATTCGTCACACGAATGCCGTTTCTTCTTGCTAAATTGTTTTTCTAAAAAAAACCTTTTAAACTTCCCAATGTATCTTAGTTTCTTTTGAGTATTATATTGGCGCTCTTTAAGTATACTAACAATCTCCTGTCTGGCTGCTTTTTGTCTGCCATTACATTTTTTTCTAGCGCGTCCTCCGGAACCTCCATTTCCTCTTCATCCTCCTCCTAAATCACAAATTTGTCATCATCAAAATATACAGGCCTATGTGCTTTAACGATATCATGCCCAAAAGACATAGGTGAATAACACTCTTTCTGTGAAAATATGTTACTGTGTAAGGTGTCATTCTTTTACGGACACTTAGTTGGAATCATCAAGTTTTTGTATTCTTTTTGCTTCCTCAGATACATTACGCAATTTAATAACTGATACGACTGCACCACGTAAAACAATTGGGTATTTGCTTAAAAAAGAGGTACTAAATATGTTATGAAATATTTAAAAACATATCGAAAACATATGTGTACCAAAAGTACTGCTGTAAACATAAAAAAAGCATCGTATGGTCGATCTTTACCGTATATGTTGTTTGCAAAAACAAAAATTTTGAACTGTTTTTTATAGTATATACATATTTTATTTTAATTTATGTATAGAAACATGCGCATTGTATAGAACGCTAGTATTTTTTATCAACGGTCTGTTATCTTTGTTGTCATAATGCGTACTAATATTTTTTTGCCTTTTAATTACACATTATGGTATTTTTTTATACATTTATTTATAGACATATTTATTGTTTAAATATATTAGATTAATACATTATATTACAGCTTGTTTTGCTGTACAAGAAAGCAACAATAAAACAAAATCTAACAAACACATATTTTATCATGAAAAAAACCACACTGAGCATAAAGTTTTTAGCTCGTTAATATTTTAAAATATTTTTAGGCAAAACAGAATGCACTATTTGCGCGAGTAAAAAGCATTTTTCAAATCACTTACAAAGCTGATTTGTTTTAGTCCTTGTAAATCTATAAAAAAAACTCTTTATTCATAATATTTTTGTAAAAAAAATTTTTGACGGAAAACACGCGTATTTTGTTAAAAACTAATAGTTTAAAACATAAAAAGATGACCAAAAAACTATTTTCTGTTTTAAAAAGGCAAGCAAAGTGTTTTTTTGTCCCCGGGGACTTTTTGTCTTAGTCCGCTACAGCCTACATGGTTTAGTTGACCAATATGACCAAACAAGCCCGACCGGCTTCCGAGTACCATTTATTTGTTCTTTTGAAATTGGTTAAAAAAACACGATGCGTTTTTTTATACATTATGCTGCCCTTGTATGCTATTAAAATATACATTTTTGTTTATTCTTTATAAAAAAATGCTATTATTATAAAATTAAAATGCAATTAACTTGATTGCTGTGCATGTTATTGAGAAAAAAGATGTACTGGCAGTAATGTACATTTTTACAATTTATATTTGCGTTTATATCATTTTAGCATTTCATTTCGTAAAAAAGTTTAACATTATTATGGTAAACAGAAAAAACAAGGGAAATAAATGTATATATATTACGCTTTTTCCTACGTGTATAATATTTTAAGGTTGCGCAGTCTTATAACATATATTTCAAGTGCTAGTTGCTACAACTCAAACCTTTTAATGATCATTAGAT
>JAQFYM010001702.1:0-30201 GCA_034694785.1 Agrenia bidenticulata | reverse complement strand
GTTTTTATATTTTTTAAAATCTTTTCTGCTTTTCTTATGCCTAAAATTTAGTAATTTTCTCGATTTTTCTTATACTATTTTATACTTACATATGGTAAAATGTTTATATTGTAAAAGTAATATGCTGCGTGGCCATTTATGGTATATACGAACCTCTTAAAGCTTTGGAGTGGTTTCAACAATCCTTTTTTTTTAACTTAGGAGTAAAATATGTTTTTTAAATTTCATATTAGGAGAATTCGGAAAAAATATTAATTGTTCGCAAAAACAAAAGCACCAGCCTTCTGTTATATGACGCGTATGTAATATATTTATATCTTATAATTGTGTACTATGCAGTAAACCTATAAAGCAGTGATCACCTTAAACACCATTTTAACGTATTTTTGGCATATTGCAGATTCGATAATGAACTTTCGACTGTTTTTAGTTAGCGTATGCACATGCGCACTCACCTCAAAAATAATAAAGTGCATTATATTAAGTTCCTAAGATACCCCAGAATTTTTTAAACCTCATTTTGCAATTGGACATTAATTATCATACCTATCTCTCCTCTTTTGTAATCTTGTTTTGATCGATGAAGTCCAAGTCAATTTAATCGTATTTTAGATACGGTAAAGCTATACACAAGGATTATTTGATATACTCGCAATAAAGCTACATAACTTCTCATGTCTTTAAATATAATATAGCTCGGTAAATGTTTTAGATGCTTTGTCATTGGCTGGTTATATTGCATCTTATACAAGCAACAGTTTAAATTTTCATGACATATTATTGCAAATACCAGTGAACAGGAACAAAATATCATATTTTGCTTTACTAATGTTAATATATCTAGATAGGCAAGTGTTGACTGTTGTTATCCTTTAACAAACACTTATGAAGTTGCAAAGGAAATTTCAAATTAATTCAACACAAAGTATGCTTTTTTTTTATTTAAATTTTCTCGTGAGCATATATAGTCATAATATGTAGCCCCAGCTACACTTGTAAAATAGGTTTACAAGGCTCGTTAACTTTTTTTTTCTCATATATTGGTACATATCTTCCCTGTAAATATTTAATAACATAATTAGCTTCACAAAGAATAAAATTATAAATTTGACTATTACCCCAAATTGTATTTGGATATTTATCCGAGTATTGTTCGTGTTAATATAAATGTTAAATTACTTTAAAATTTTGCCGTATCCATTTTAGGACTTAAAAAAGTGAACTGCATCTTGTTATCACATACCTCGGGGATTTACATTTTATCTGACACATCACAATTATTTGACGTGTTATAAGCGACACCAAAAAATATTTACAAATCATTTAGGAACTGTTGTACATAGTAAAATGAATTCGTAAAACCAAATCTAATTGATGTGGCCCACACATACACGCTTTAAGTGTTGCGGGATATCTTCTTGATTTTTCAAACTTCCCTTAAGAACGTGACCCACCATAGAGCGGTACCGCCACACTTGCAACACCTTAAATCTTTTGCTGCCATCGTGGCAATAAATAATATAAAATAATTTTAAATGGAGTTTACATTTCTTCACCTGTATAGCTAGTTGTAAGAGGCACTGCATTTGCATGTAAAATGTCTCATTTTGCAATTTTAATGCATCATATTCTAAAATCAAGATAGGATATATTTTGATGTGTTTAAACATCAATGGCTGCAGAAAATGTTCAAGTTTTTTCTTATATATATTTTAGCTCTTGCAAGCAAATTGCAGTAAACATAGTGTATGTTAGTAACCGGTTACTTCAAAAATAACCTGATTACTAACCGTTATGAGCGGTTAGGTAACCGGTTAGCGGTTACTTACATTAATTATAGTCAAAAAAGGTAAGCAAAAAAACGAAATTTTGATGTGTATGAAATTAATTGCTTTCGCTATATATGATAGTCTTCTTATATTCTTGTAGATTTTTATCATTTAAAGGATACTAACTAGCAAAAATAAATGATATAATAAAAACATCAATTGGTAGCTAAATACAAATAAAAAAAGTGTTTTTTATGCATCTTGCTATGAAGAAGTAAAACCACATTATATTGTAGACAATGCCGTAGATTAAGTTTTTTATACTTCGCTTTGTGTCTAACTATAATGCCCAAATATATCGCTTGAAATTTCTTAAAGACATTTAAAAAAACACGTTTTTATGAATTTTTAACAATCCTTCGATATAACTATTTTAATATCTACGGAAAATCTGCAAACAAGGTAACAAAAGTAGACTAACGAGCAAAGAAGCAAAGTAGAAACATTTTCGGATATACTTTTAATTACCTGCAAGTAAAAAAATATATTGGCTAATAATTAAATCCAGTCGCGTACATAAAGATATAACAATTATTGTGATTAATCAGTATGTAAAAATGTTATTTTGAAATAGATTTAAAAACAAATGTTTTAAATATTAGGTTTATATGTGTATTGCACTAGTTATGTTGTGTTTTGTGCAGTTTTTATGTACCAAATTTTTTAGTATTTTTCTAGATTTTTACTTACACAACTAAAATTAGATAAAAATATAAATAGGTAAAAAAAAAACATATGTAGCTAATTCAAATTCAATAAAATATATATTAAAACAAAAAAAGAGAGAAACCTCGATTTTGGGGTTTATTTACCTTTTTTAGTCGCAACCTACAAGTAACGGTACCTTGATAAAACTAAAAGTTAGTAACCGTTTTTAAACCAGTTAGTTAGTAACCGGTTAGTTGACGTGCATACACTAAGTAAACATCCAACCGGATTTGCAACAATTCTCTGACTGCATCCTGAATATACTGCCATCCCTGTTTCTTCCGCTACTACTTGCATATTTTCGGAATTGGATTTAAACGAACCTTCACTTATCATTTATTTAAAAATTATTTGCCAATCTCTAGTTTGTTAATTTGTACCGAATACATTTTTTTATCGTATTGATCAAAAAGTTTTGCCAACGAACAAACTTCATTTTCAAGTTCTACATCCATCCCAAAATAATACTTTAGTATTATATATCAATGATTGGCTTTTTTACTAGAACTCTGTTTGGAAAGCTACAGCATGTATTGGAAGACAGTTTTATGGAGTTTGCTTGCGGATATGAAAAAATAATTCTTCGCTTTTTTGTCTTTAATATCATTTTATTCTTGCCACTTTTGAGCATGTGAAATCTTGTGATGCAAAATGTAAAAATTTGTACAAAATGTGTTTAGACTACAAAGCTTTATTTAAGCTGTTACGCATCTTTGAGCCATTCTTGCATCTCGCGATAGTATTCTACCAAAAACAACATGATACTGTACAAATGTCATTGGCACATACATTTCTTGCCATGGTCATAGGATCGTAGCGTTTACAGTTTGCCAGCATATACTGGTAGAAGTGTTTTTGCTTTTTGTCTGTCATTCTATATGATAAAAATAATTTATTGGTAATAAGTGGAATTTTTAATATAAAAATGCTATAGTTATAGTACTCATTGTTTATATGGAATTTTTATAATTTTTAATTTACTTTAGTTTTTTTTTTTTTTCAAACACAGAATTAGTATAAAATATTAAAAAAAAAATATATAAAAGAGAATAAGGAGATTTTACAAATTTCTCCTAATTTAAAGAGGCCTGGGTATATAGCATTATTTTTTTAAAGCCCTGCCTATTAATAAAGAACAAATCGTTGCGTGAATACTAAAAAGCCGACATACAAAGACTTTATATGTATGACCTATGACATCTGATGCAACATATATACTGTATTTTACTGTCAGTTGTTTTATGTTCCAGTGGATATGAATACCCGCTTGTTTCAGTTGTGAAATGTTTTTTAAATTTATATCTAATGGCCAAATGTTAGATGCTCGTCACGCGCAATTCTATTGTAAATTGCCTGTTATTATACTATAGGTTTAAATGCTATGACGTCGGCCAAAACAATAATCAAAATATATACATCAATTGGTGTCTGCTTCCATTAATTTTTTGAAAATTAAATTTTGCTAAATTAAAAACAAATCATGATTGTTAAAATGAATGTACTATTTGTCCGCTAAAAAAATAGTTTCGTATGCATACAATTTTTTTAATATAAATATTCTTATAGGATGTTATGTCAAGAAATTTGATGACAAATAATTTAGTAATAAAACATTTTTATAAGTTGTGTGCACGTTTTTATTAAGTGTTGTTATTATAATATTGTGGACGTCATATGTAAATGTTTGACAAAGTGTCGACATAACGATTGGCGGTTGCTTAATAAAGTATTTAAATTATACAAAATTATGTAATAAATCACGTAAAAAATATAATGAGTAATTTAGCGCGGCAATGCAGGGGCGGGTTAAAGCGTGGGGCACCAGAAGCATGTTGCTCGGGGCCTTGGACAAAGGAGGCCCCATTTGTAAAAAAATATATAAAAGTGAATACCATGAGATGATAATCGCCAAAAGAAATAAAAATTAATATTTGAAAGTAAAAAATGGCAAAACAAATATAGCTGCTTTTTTCTTATTACAGATATACTATACGAACATTGTAAAAATAAGATATAATAAGTAAAACGTTTTACATATAAACGTGCAAAAAAAACTACAAAAAGCATTTAACAGCAAAAAAAAAAATGTAATATTAGTTCAAAATGCACAGCTAATGCACTGACATACATTTAATAGGGGAATATTTAGAAATACGCAAACTACCATACAAAGTCGTTGTTTTGTTATTACAATATAAATTTTTAACTTTTTATCTAATCTTTTGATGTCAGGTATCATTTTGTACTAATAATTGCAATGTTATTATGTATAACAACAGTAAGTCTTTACTGCAAAACAAAAATAATTAATTGATAATATATATATCAAATACAAAATTCACAAAATATACATTAACATACATACAAAAATACGAAAAGTTATCCAATTAGTGTCTTAATATGCGCTGAGCTTGGGCATAATACTTTTTGCGCATAGCGACGGATCAAAAAGTTTAAAACGACAGGCTTTTTTAGGCGCGCATGACAACGCAACTACACAAAAATGCACACAAAAATATATTATTTTCGAGAAAACTATATTTTTTTATACGGAATTTTTTTTTTGACATGAGATTAAAAAAAATGTACATAGATCATAAAAAAAAGATTATAGGTTTAATTAGGGCAAAACAGCACTATAGCAACCCAATAAATGCATCTGCGTTTTTTGATGTATTTAAATATTAAATTCACACAAAGATAAAATCTTAACAGTTAGAAGCCTTTTTATATAAAGCATACTTATAAATCCCAACTGTATTCGAATGTACACTTTTGATATCGGGTATTTTAGTAAATGTTACAAAACGTGTTAAGATCATTTACGACCGTTTTCATATTAAAATTTGATAAAAGGATAGTTCGTTCAAACAAGTTAGGGTCACTGATCTTATATCAGAAGAGTAGTTAAAACATATACATTTTTGCAAGTGAAAAAGCAGTCGTAGTATAATTTTTAAGCACAAAAAAAAGAGACAACTATCTAACACAAGCGTATATTATAGATTTTATGCATTTTTATGGCGAAAAACTAATATTTAGGCGCAACTCTTTGCGTTTGATCGTTTTTCTAGTATTTTTTAACAGCGGGGCCTTAAATTAAAATTGCCTTTGAGCCCGGAAAACGTTTACCCACCCCCGTGGCAATGTGGTTTTATTAAATAAAAAAAAAACAAAATCTTTTTTTTGAAAATCGCTTAAATGAACGAAGGCATGTGTTTTTGCATGTATCTTTTTAATAAGCTGCATTGGTTGCAAAATTCTGATATAGTTGCTAAAAGAGAGGCATAATACGTCTAAAAAAACGATATAAGCGTATACCAAAAAATTGTTTTGGGAGATACGAAAATCGTTTATAAAAGGTACAGTTTTTTATTTAAGATAAATGATATCATTACACCAAGGCCGCATTTTTATCTATGAGATTTACAAAGTCAACGCTGCATTCCTGGGTTTAAAATATTATAAGTTTTTTTTTTTTACAATAATTGTGTCTAATAGTTTTTTATCTATAATAAAAATACCATTTTCTGGTCATTCACATACATAAACACTTTTTTTTTTTTTTGAGAATGTACTACACATCCTGTCTTTTTACATTATTTTACTCCACCCATAAAAAACAATATTCTTTTACGAACCTGCAACTTAAATAAACGCAAAGCAGCAACATAATGTTGAAACATGCTTAAAAAAATTCTTATAGATAAAATACACTATAAAGGACATATAAAAAACGCTTATTGTTTACACATGTTTTTGTTATATGTAAAATATATACTTCATACTTTTTTTTTAATATAGCTACTATTAACCTCGTAGATTGAAAACAAAAAGACCTTAAAATAAATTTTTTAAAGGTTTAATGCTGTATTGAAACTAAAGAAAAAAGCATACTTTTACAGAATTGAATATAAAAACAATTTATTCTAATTTACGGTGTACAACTATGTACTTTGTTTTTGTATTTATACAAGAAAGCCCGTCTAAATATTTAAAAATAAATCACTGACTAGGAAAACAAAGTAATACAAAATAAAGGCACTTTTTGAGTTTGTATATATATTATAATTTGATTAATTCTGTATTTTTCAAATGACAATTAATAGTACTATTGCATTATATACACTACTTGAAATAAAAAAATTGTAATTTACGTAAAAAATGTAATTCTTAACACCTTTTTGTTGTTTGTTTGTAGATAATAGCAGATACTTGTTGCGCATCAACACTCCATCATACCAAATTTGAATAAAAATGCAATCCGAGTGGTTCATTAGAGCGCAAAAACGCAATGTTTACAAGTAGCGAATTATAAGCAAGAAACAAAACGTAAAAGAGGCTATATTCTTTTGCGCGGGCTTGTAAAGAAAAAAGCAAAAATCACAATTTATTTAAAGATGCAAAACTAAATTCAATATGGCTAGTGGTATAGCATTTATAAACAGATATCACACGTAAAAAAAAGTTTTTTTTTGTTGAAAAATCTAATTTAATTTTCAATTTTTATTATATGGATTTAATGGCTCATATACTGCAAAAAACGAACTTTGTGCAATTTTTTTTTTTGATATTTAAAACTAGTCCGAAAACTTAATATCAATGTGATGTCTATTATTACAATATAACCTTCAAATAGAGTGGTATACTGTATCATTTTAGCGTGAGACTTACTATATACACTAGTAAACGTACTGACATATTTACATTAATATATTGACGCTGTCGCTGCATGACATATGTGCACATTAAGAGCTAAACGTATATTATTGCCAGCGTAAACCTATAATATACTTGTGTGACTTACCGCAGAGTACGCATACTTTTGTTATAGACGTGTCTATAGAAGGATCCATTTTTGCATGTAAAATAGTGAATTTTGAAGTTCACGTTCTTATTTCATGTTTTATTTTTCTAAGTGCGACTTAAAAGGCATGAATCATAATTCTTTGCTTCAACTACAAAAATTTATGCAAAGTTGATAAAAACAATATCAAACCAGCAACGTTTATGTATTAATCATACACGGTAAGACAGTATTTTCCATTATAGTTTTATTCCGTAAGTAATAACTTTTTTGTTACGAAAATCAAAATTTATTACAAGATAATTTTAGTCAAAGCACCCTGCACAAGTTCATACCGAACATTGAGACATATTAAACAAGTATTTCGCACAAAATGAATAGAAAAATAGCCAAGCAATAACATTTCGCTGTTCTTATATACACAAACTAATAAAAACACTACATTGCACGTATATACAATATTAAATGCAAATAGCCGAAAAACTAAAAATGTATTGGTATAGCATTTTTACGCGATAATATCTTCAAAAAGCTTGTTTCTTGCAGATAATGTGGCAAATTGTTCAAATGAGCTCTTATGAGCTTTCCATACAATTTCCCGAAGAAATCCCTAAATCTAAAATTCTTACATTTTTTATGCAATATATTTACAGCCCGTCCCGGAATAAAACAGTTAAAATAAACTTTTTGTCACATGAACAAGTTCCACTTTTTTCTAGATGCATTTAATTACACAAATAAAAACCATTTATCGTTGTAATAAAAACGATTTCATATCAAGTATCGACAAACTAAACAACGCATTGTTTTAAGTTCTAAGAAATTACGCATAAATGTTATATGTTGCAAAGCTTATAATCAGGGGTGTTATCCGAGACGGTAGGAGGGGTTAGAGGGAAGGGGTGGGGGGTAACCTTCTTGGAATTTTGATATGTTAGTTATGTTCTTTTTTGCGCGTAAATATGGGGTTATAACAAAAATATTTTTTTTTCATGCCCCCCTGAAAAAAATTGCGAATCCCACCCCTGGTTATAATCTATTTTTTTGTTCCTCCCGACATATTATACAACTTTGTGCAAGAAGCTAGCTTTTTGCACGTAAATATTGCATTTTGCAACATAATAGTTTTTGCGGTTTTGCAATACTTGATAAATTTTTCTTTTTAGTATTGCAGACAATAATATGCTTGTAACAATGAACCCTTTTTTTACATTTTTTGCACAAATAAAGACCTTTGGAACAAATTTTTTTATATATATTTACAGTGTGTGTTGCATCGTCCAATTAAGCGACATTCTACCGACTTTTTTTTTACTTTAAAACAATCCAAGTTGTTTTTGAAGTTTTTGACTGTTTTGCCTATGTTTTGGGTTGTTTATAACAGTGCGGTATTGATACCACAAATTAAAACAAGCAATGCTATACGCAAAAAAAAAAATTTAAAAGCGCGGGATCTAACACCCAGTTACTCTAGGCTTGTGTTTTGGTCGGTCAAATATGATGAGGTGTTCAAGTATTACAAAGTGACTTCTTTTACACAAAAACACAACGAAGTAGCCTTTTACTATGGACACACATGTCTATAAACTTTACCATTTACTATATCAATGTACAATGTGGACGTTAAGAAAAGGATGGTTTTGTATTATAAGGCAAAGCATAGCCCCTTTTAGGCTTTTCTATAATATTTTAGGTTATATACGACTTTGCGTTTTGTTTGATACGCAAAAATGATACGAAGGCCACGTGTTTTTTCTTACCCTTTGAAGCAATATATTTTAGAATTAGCGCCAAGGTTTTCCAATACGAAAAAGACTGTATGACTAACATATTCATATTTTCTACCCATTAAAATTGTTATTGTTGTAAAACATATGCGTATTTGGGGGTGGGGGAGGAAGGGGGTGGGTGAGGTATAACCAGGGGTAGGATCCTTAATTTTTTTTAGGGGGTCGAAAAAAAAATATTTTTGTGATAACCCTATATTTTAGCGCGAAATCGAAAATAAAAGACAACATTCAAAAATCCAGGAGGGGGGTCGACCGCCCCCCCACCCAACCCTCTATGGATAACACCTCTGGTTATAACCCGTTCTCTCAAAAATTTTTGCGCCTGAATTAGAGGGGGGTCTCAAATTAGGGTTACAAATATTGAGCAAGAAAAAATTTAAAATATGAAATTAATGAAAAATTTATAATAATATTTTAAAAAACATACATTTTTGTCGGATTACCATTTTTACCTCTTTTTTTTGTATATCCATACCCTTACGAAATTACCTGGCTGCGCCACTAAACCATAAGTATCTAAAATTGTGTTTTTTTGTCTTTATGGTATCGGTTTAGACAAATTAGTTTTTTTGAAATGCAGAAAACCTGGGACAAGAAAATTTCTTAATAGGAATACGGTATAATTTTATAATTTATTTTTTGCTAGTGATAAAATAAATGAAAAGCAAGTATTTATAGCTTCTTATTACTTCAAAAAAACATTATACAGTACAATATCTGAGTTAAAAAGATCTTTTGCATACGTATTTTACTTCCATTTATTTCTTGTTTACTTTAAGAACCTTACACCTTAAGTTTTTTAAAACATGTGTTTGAAAGATTTTTTTAATACAAGATTACATGGCTTTGTTTAAAAGCTGTAACAGAAAAAAAAAACACTAATTTTTTGTATTATTATTATAGGTGGCTTTTTTTATAAGTCAAAACGATACGTTGCACAAAAATTACTTCAAAAGAAAAGGTAATCTGTTTTTTCATATTTTAAGCTCTTAAAGCGATTTTATACATAAATTTAAATTTTTTACAAGCAAAGTTGTTATTAACATCGCTGAAAAAATATTACTTGCAGTTCGCTATAAACATAAACAGAATTTAAGCATTACTGTCAAATTATCTAAAATATCTGTTAATAGCTTAAAAAATTATATCTTATGGGAAGACTGTACAATATTTGTACATTCGTGCGTTGCTTTACCTTAATCTGACGCTTCCGAGCTGCCTAAAAATAGTAGCAATGATTTTCTATACAAGCTGTATAAAAATAACAGAATAACGCTTTATGGCAGTTGTTTTTTTTTGTTCACATGAACATATTTGTAATTTCTTCATATATTAACAAAAATAGATAAGTTTTATTACATAGAAAACTTAAACAATACTATCACTCTAGCTAAAAGATCTGTCTGTTATTGCAAAGAAAAGTACGCCGAGAAAAGTCTTTAACGATATAAATATTCTTAAATGTGTATTTTGGATTTTACTTTACAGTTTCTGACGCCAGTCATTTTCTCTATTGTTTGCTTTGTCAATATAATAAATCTCCGACATCAATGACTGCAAACATTCTCTAAAAAAACTGGGCCACGATGCATAAGCAGCCATATCTTGCGTATCCACAGTTATATTGTCTGCACCTTTACTAGTAATATATTATCTCTCTTATAAGTGAACGGAAAGACAAGAACATAGTTTCAAATTCGAATGAAATAGAAAGTGAACTCAATCTTATATTTTAGGCATTAAAGATGATTTTATTTAGCATCGAGTTTATTTTTATATTGTAACATCTTGAAATCCCCATTTATTGTCATACAATTAATAAAACCATTTTTAAATTGAAATTAAGCACATTTTATGGTTTCAAAAAGGCTAAATTACGGTTTGATTGTCTTGTACTGTTACAAAATAATATTAGAAAATATCATCTAAAATTTCCGATGGTTTGGGAACAAATATAATAACGAGAATCCAAGCGGCGTGGTTTTCTAGTTAAAATTAATGAAAGATCGGACAAAGTGAATCGCACTCAGGTCAAATATTTTGTGAGATTTTTAAAGATAACAGGAATACATAGTTTTGGTTTTTTGTAAAGTACTACTAATGCGTTTTAGAGCCATGGATATATTTTTGCTTTTACGCGAATAAATGTTATTATATACATTAGATGAAAAGAAATATATTGGTTTTTGTGTTTAGACAGAGCGCCTGCAAGAAAGAAGAACAAAATGAAGTACTTTAAAAATTGGAAGAAAAAGTAAATTATCCACTGGGGTACATTGCATAAGTCATCATCATGCGGTATCTGTAAAACGCTTCACCTCGTTTTTGTAAAGGCATTTGAACAATTCATAAAGTTTTTAAGATATATTAATAAAAGCCCATTGTGAAGTA
This sequence comes from Agrenia bidenticulata, assembly GCA_034694785.1. Lineage (NCBI taxonomy): Eukaryota > Metazoa > Arthropoda > Collembola > Entomobryomorpha > Isotomidae > Agrenia > Agrenia bidenticulata. Next base: position 18,676 of record JAQFYM010001702.1, on the reverse strand, counting down.
GAGAGTTCAAAAAAAATTATAAAGAAGTAAAAGAAAAACCGAACCATAATCTTGTATATTTGAAACGTGTGAGATGGTTAACTACAGTTCATGTATTTGTCAGAGGCTTTTGTAAATAGCCATCACTTACAGAATTTTTTTTCGTATAAAAGCATAAAGAATTTAGTTCTTTAATGAGTTGTACAATATTAAAAATAAAAATTTGTTTTCTATCTGATTTATATAAATTTATAAACGACATTAATCTTGCACTCAAACTGAAAACAAATATATACTGAATATTGAAATTGGAATTTCGCGTATAGAAAAACTATTAATTTATAGCTTGAACAAGTACATAAAAATACTTTAAGTTTTTTTTTTTTAAAATTACTGGTATACCGAGATGGATTTAAATATATTTACAATAAATTTAAATGCATTGATAACACACAAAATTAAATATAATAATAATTTTCAATATATTTACATTAAATCTGCTTGGATGGAACTCCCATTTTTGCAAAATATCAAACTGGCAACTGTCATATTTATTTTAGTCTAAAAATGAATTGAGCAAATTACGTGCTGATCCAACAATAAGAAAACTCTTTTTTCGATAAGTCTTGTGCGTATTTCTGGGCGACTATATATAAAAAATACAACTTATTTGGCGAGAAAGCGAATTTTTTTTTATTACCATTTTTTACTTCATATCTTTGCGAGTTTTTTTTTGCCCAATAAAACATTTTAAGAGCAATTAGAAAATAGTCTTAAATGCTTGGATGAAGATATACGACTAAGATGCACGACAAAGAAAGCCTGATTTCAATCTACTTCTAGACGAGTATTACAACAATAAATATGCCTTTATAAGCGAATTACTTTTATCTTTTTTCTGTTATGTATATTATATGATATTGTGCGCATGGGTTAATATATTTTAAAAAATAGGACCAGCTGCTTTATGGGTATAGTAATTACTACAGATAAAAATACAAACTGCGTACAAATATTTAAAAAAATGATTAAATGAAAAACTTTTATTTGAAAATAAAATTTTTTTGCAATTTATGGTTTTTGTTGTAGTCTATATCAGGGGTTCTCAAAGTGGCACGAAACGTGTCATTTCCAATTTTTTGTGCCCCTTACCGTGCCATATTACATTTTCAAAAATCAATAGTAGATGCAAGAAAAAAAAAGAAAATAGAAAGAGGTTTTTCTACTGATAAATTACAATAAATAATGCCACATTTATTCAACATTTTTATATGTCCTTTTCTATCAGCCAGGATATGTGCAACATGGATAGGATAGATCTCCAGATTACGTGTCATTGCACAGCGATGACGCTTGTTTAATGTGCAAAACGAACATATATGCAACCAAAGTACATATAAAAACTGCACTTTCATATTCATTAGCGTAATTTTGCTCTTATTCGAACAGAGAATTTAGTAGACTTTCAATAAGAATAATAACATACAAGGAGGACACTATTTAGAGTAAATAATTACATAAACAGTAATTTTTATTTGTTATTTTATTTGGTAATTTTGGCACTTTTTTTGTTGATTATTGTTATTTTTGGCACGTTGTTACATATTTTTGAGAACCCCTGGTCAATATGAATTATTTTTAACAATTTAACCAACAGGTAAACACAAAAAACTATGGTGTAAAACAACACGGCCATAGTATATACTTAATATAAAAGTTAAAAGAAAAATTCGTTAAAGCTTTTGTGCCTGTTCCTTGCAACTACTTATTTTTTCTCTTTTTTGGGCTTTCAAATTTTATCCCCATAATAAAAAACTAAAATAAATTCTTATTTTGTTGGAAAACATAAACATGGGTATTTATGGCTTTTTACTTTTTACAAAATGATAGAATAAGCACTTTCTTATAACCAAAATATAAAAAGCACATTTGGAATTACCCTTTTGTCAAAAAAGTTCATTATGAATATTTTATTTGGCCTTATTCTTTGTAATAATACACTATTTTTAAATGAAAACCAAGCAATGCATGTGCTGTGCTATTTGTTAATCGCACTTGAGTGATAAAAAATATTTTTTTGCATGGTATTTTGCATTTTTTTTTCAAAAGCTATACCTTTAAAAGAAGACTAAAGCTTTAAGTAGAAACACGTGCTTTTGTATGTACGTAAAGCTTTTTTTATACGCAAAACCTAACATTTTTTATTGCAATTAAGTAATAGATAAACTTTCTTATACTCGCTAAATAGATAGATACAGATGCGTTAAAGGTTTTTTACATTTTATTGTATGATTTGTTCGCTAACGAAAAAGAGAACTTAAAAAAGAACTTATTTTTTTATACACAATATAGAATATTTTTTTATACACAATATAGAATATTTTGTACGGCATATTATACCAAAAAACAAGTTTTTTTTTATTATTTTTGAATGTTTAGTAAAATACAAATTGGCAAACATTACATAGTTAACCAATTTGTTACTATATACCAGTGGCGTATCCAGGGGGGGATAAGGGGGGGGGGGGGGTTAGGGGGTTTTACACCCTTTCGTAAAAAATAAAAGCTTGCCCTGATTTAAAGGGTAAGATTTTAGTGACAAAACTATTCAGTAATTATTCTAAAATGTTAAAAAATACGCACCGAATCATTTAAAAGTTTTAATTTGTTGGGGTACGTTTTTAATATTTTTTTTACAGAAACTAAAGTTTTCGATTTATGATATCAAGACGTACGCATAGAAAAAATAATACAGAGGGTCCCGGTAATTATCATGAAAGAAAATATACTTAGAGCTACAGATTAACATGCATCTAACATCTTGACGCATTGTTTTGTTTTTCAAAAAATTTTAAGTTCATATTGTTGCTTAAAAAAAATATGCTCTTGATTATGTTGTAATGCAATGTACGTAACTACCATGTACATTTAAACAAAAAATTTATTTTTCTACAGCGTTTATAACTGTTAATCTACAAAAAATAGTAGCTGTGATGTAGTATATATTAGTGTTTTAAATATAATTATATGCACACGTTACATTTTATACGCACCTTGCATTGTACATGTTACAATTTTGCATGTTATAGAAACATAATATGCACGTTTTTGAAAAAAAAAATATAGAACAGTATTTAGATAGTATGCAAAAAATGTGCACTTTTAAACAAACAGTCACAACAGCGCCTCTTTTGTCTTAATACAAAATTTATAACCGCAGATACAAAAAACCTATCAGAGTTTTTATACATATCCTAGGCATATACATTTACTACTTAATTATATGCCCTTTATACCCCAAAAAAACAAATTTTTTTATTATACATAACTATAAACCTGCCAAAAACAAACATAAAACATTCAATGAGACACATAGGTATTCTAGTTACTCTTAGTAACACATGTCTGTATAATTAGTCATAAAGATGCATATTACTGCACAAGATTATTTTAGGCAATTGCAATCTTATATATTTTATAGCATGAAAACAATTCACATATTAGGTATAGTATAATTGTTGCGTTGACAGATTATGTCAACCATAAAAAATAAAACTATTTGAGACGCGCATTTTTAAATGATAACAACAAATAAAATGAATCTGTAAAGAATGGTACAATCAAATTGTTGCCAAATATAATCCTACAAGTGTTTTACGTATTCATCTTTTTATTGGAGCAGGCAAGTATTATTACGTGGTTTTGCATATAAAAATCAGAAAATAAAATAAAAAGCATTTTAAATATTATCGTTTAAACACACTTGTTTATTTTTGTGGTATGCAACAAGTCAAGAAAAGCCAGTCCTCAAAGCAGCCCGTAATATATTTTGATTTAATACAAATATTTGCAGAATACATTAAAACTGATTCTATGTATTTTGTATGTAGTACTGTCACACACATTAGATATGAAGCGATAAAAATTATATTGTAATGCTTTTTTGTACAAATTATCGCGTTTTGACAGAGGTACTCTATTTCTACAGATTATATTTGTTACCGTAAAGGTTGTTGTAAAATAAAAAAAAAATATCAGTTACATTTATTTCCCGTGTAATGTACAGATTACAAAAACTTGTATTACAGTTTTTTGTTTGCAGGTGCTTAGAGACTATGCAAATATCTTACAGAGAAATTGATGCCTTTTAAAATACACAAGCCATTCTGAATATGCTGGCCATTACTTTTTTTAATGCAAAAAGCGTAGAGTCTGCGGGGACTTGTTATTGTAAAAATGTTATGTTTTTATATACAGGAAACACATGATATATCGGTTTTGATGCTATCTTCGCTTTTTGCAGTCAAATCACAAGCAAATGCACACCAAAACACCTAATATTTGTTTTTTATATTTATCCATCTTTTTTTCTCTTATGTAAATTGTATTATAATTTTTTTGCCTAAAGACTTTATATAAAGTCAATTATGTACATAGCTTTTTTTGACTGTTAGTTGCATTTCAATTTTTTATTTTTATTTATGGTAGAATTGCGTGAAAACAAAAAGGAAATCCATCATTTTTACATTGTAGATGGTAGTTTTTTCTATGATATTGCATCAAATTTCAGCATAAAAATTGAGATTTGCATTGTGATTGTATAAACGAATATAGTCTTACATAAAGCGCATGTAGTAAAAAGTAAAGTATAAATATTTACGGCTCCGGTGCATACTTAGAAATTTATAACAACACTTATTTTTTTTAAACTAATGATTTTTGGTATTTTTATATGAGCATTTTTTTTGTATGTTCATATCGTGCAATTGTAGTTGTACAGCATGTACGTTGCATTACTCGATTTTTTTTGAAAGCATCTCAAGGGCTTAACGTACCTTGTATAAAAGTAAGCTCATATCATAAATGTAGAAGTGGGTGCTTTTAAAATGTTATAATGCAATGTAGAACCTCTTGATATGTATTCGAAAAAAAAATGCCGAAACTGTATTTAAAAAGTTTCTATCAAAAAGAAAAATACATACGTAAAACAGTTAAGCTATCATACGATTACATAAGAAATGGTCGGAGTATGTTGAATTTTGCATACCAAGCCTCAGCAAAAAGTTAACCGTATCAAAAAAAAACCTAAAAAAAAGAATTACAAAACATCATATATGAGCCTTTTTAACCAACTTTGCATTTATGCATGGTATTTCTGTTTTAACAATTAGCTGTATAACATTGCTTTAACGTTTTATTGTATTTTTTTACACTAATGTGGACGTAAATTATTCTTCTCGTTGACTTTTGTTGTAAGATTTTGTCCGCTGCAATCATATTTTATAACAAAATATTTATAATTATATGAATTTTTTTTTATTGTTGTTGCGTGTCAATGTCGTAATACGGGACATGAATTAGCAAATTGCTCGACCCTGGATTGTTATAAATTTATTGCGCGTTTAAAATGAATTCGAGAGATCTTGTATAACAAAAACCAGTTGGTACAAGTTGATTAAGACAATCCCTGTTCAACCATTATATACTACTGCTTTGCACGCGATCGAAAGTGTCATTTTTATAAAATAAAAATAAAAAACTGCACGTAAGAGGTGAAAAACAAGAAAAACCATTATAAAAGTCAAAAAGTACAAGATCCTACATAGATTTAACATGAAATTGATAGTCTATTTTTTTTGTGCCGTTTTTGGATTGAAGTTTGAAATTCGGATTTTTAAACAATATAAAAAAATTATATAAAACCCGCTGTAAAAAATCCTGGTTACGCCACTGCTATATACTAACGCCACATTTTTTTTAGCGTTTTTACAATATGGGTTTATTTTGCGCCGCAATTATAAATTTAAACAATTTAGAGTTTATTCTGCAAAATTGTATATTTTATAATTTTAAAAGCATAATTATTAGACCCCAAAGTAGTATTTTTTCGTAGCTGAACCTTAGAGTTTTACCGCAACTGCCGACCGTAAAATTGTATCAATTCAACTTTTGTTTTTTACACTGCATATTACAAAAAATTCCTTAAAATATAAAAAGAGGTCACACAAAAAAAAGTGACCCTAGCAGCTGCAATTTTTCACTGCGCTGCAAATTATTGAGCACCAGGTGTGCATTATACGCATAACCACGTAGAGAACTCTATTCTGGTTAAGATTTTAGAAAAATTGCGTATATTGGAGTTTAAGAATACAATCACATGTTTTTAAAAAGATTACAGATTCTACATTTTCCATTACCCTAACAAGTAAAGTTGTGATTCATTATGCATGTATGTCGTTCTACTGACAGTGCATATGGGATCCGGCATGTCATACAGAAATATAAAGAAATTATCTAGCAACTTTTTTTTCGTTGATAATCATAATTTTTCTTGCAGATCTGTTTTAATAATAATTGTTATAACACTGCAAGTGTGTTATTTTGCACGTATTTGTTTTGTTGCAGTTATACATGTCTAATATTCGAAACCATTTTTTGATGCGTTTTAATCTATACTTAAATTCTGTTCGATGCATTAAATGTTACTTTTTCTATTATTTGATGTCGTTTATATTGTCAATGGATTATCATAAGCACTCAGAAAAAGCCTTCAAAATGATTACGAATATATAACACCATTATAAATTTTTTTAAAATGAACACAAGAGAAAAAAACACTGTATTTAGCTATTCCCTTAATTTTCGTACAGAATTTCGCATGTGGGAAGGTGTAACTGTCGGCAGTACTTGTTGGGGCCAAAATTTAACAATTTTGCCCCCGTCCTGAAAATACAAATAAATATGCAATAAAGGTATAAAACCGCAATTTGAATAGCGCAAATTGCGCAGAATTGCTATGCGCAAACGATGCGCATAAAATCGCACATTTAAAAGCATTAAAACGGCCTTAGAAGCGGTATTGGTTAAACGGGCTGATGCATGGGTAGATCACTGTATCAGATATGGTATCGAGTGGAAAGTAGAAACAATGGAATCTTTGTTAGAGATAATAAGTTATATAAAGAAAATGTTTTTAAATAAATAGTAGGTTTTTAAAATGGGCGTCGGTAAATAGTCAAAAGCTCCCAATAGCTCATTCTAAAGTGTTTTACAATTAAAATCGAAGAGTACCTGAACATAGACGTAAATAACGAAATTACTTTAATGCCATCAAATTATTAATAGCCATTTTTCTGTCTTGTCAAGATCTTTGTCGACATAATGAAAGCCTGGATTCTACTGTATTGTAAAAGCAAAAAAGGTATACGAATAAATGACCGATTTATCGTAAAATTACATTGCATTTGCATTGCAAAAAAACTTTTACTTTTACTTTTTTTAGTGTTTTTTTTGCTTTATCATGCAAATTTTGTTTGTCTGAGTTACAGGGCGGGCTGAACACGCTTTCCCGCGCCTAAATATACAAAAAAAAAACACAAAACACCTTTTAAATTACAAACGATAAATTTAAGGTACCCTGCATCAATAGTATTCGGCATAGCATCATGCTAGTACCCATCTCAGATTCGCATGGGCTTTATTGGTTTAATTTTTTTTTGCCTTATTTACCTTTTTTCTTTTTATAAATAGTCCTTAAAGCTAAATAAATATATTAAAGATCAAAAAAAATGCAAATATTAGATTTGTCATCTAAGATATTACATGGGTTACAATTTTATTTTATTTTTTTGTTTTTAATGTAAATTTTTTTTAAAGATATAGTCAGGCCTTTTTATTTTTTTAGTTTGCAGTTGAACTTTAAAAAAACCAAACTGGGTATAAATCTATATTTTAAAGTACAAGTTTTAGTATATTTAGTGTTTTGCACCTACATGAAAAAGATCACTAATCTAGTTACAATAATCTACCCCCTAAAAATAGAATTTTTACCGAGTTTAAGTAATAGAAAGCACAGTCAGTTGGTTTTTTGTTAATATAAAACAATCAAAAATAAAAAACACGTAAAAACTGCTTTATATAGAATTTCTAAAACAAAAATTTACGCGCAAGTACTTTACAGCGCGATTTTGAGTGTTTTAAACTTTCTAAATAATCCGATTCTACTTGCATACATTTTATGGCGTGCGCCATGCCCGATACATGTGCTATAACTGATACCATAGGCCAAAAACCATAGGAAAATAACACAATACTATGAAATAAAACCCCGATTGCTACAGAAAACACATTTTTTTGTGCATAAACAACAAAAAACATAAAAGCAATTTTTTTTGAAAAAAAAAAAATTTTAAACTAAAAGTTTAAAAAAGACAAAATATTTTGTCACATAAAAATAACACATGTATCATACATATAATACATATTGTTAACATATAGTATATATGTTTTTAATGTAACCGTTGCTACGTTATATATAGTAGGTATCAGTTATGGCAATGGTATCAGGCATGGCGCGCGACATTAGTTAATTACCAAGCGAACTCAATGCGAGGTTTTTTAAGCTCTACTGCACTTTTGCAATACAGCGTTCTGTTTATAAACATCTTTTTAAACCGAAAAAATTTGGCAACATGTTTGCCACTATGACACATGTAGCTCAATACACGCTACACTTTATCGAGATACAGTGAATGTTCCATATATTGGAGGACCCATATATTGAAATATTTTTTTAAAAAGGCTCTACATTGGTCATTGGTAAACTAAATAACAAATATTTAATATTAACAAACAAAATAAAGTAGTTTTGACATTTTTGGTCATTTTTGTTTTGCTTCAGAACCGTTTTATCCTAAAATTCCAATGAAAAGAACATGAATTTAAAGGACTATTGACACTACAAAAAAAGCATTTTTGATTAATGTAGCATAAAATACGCATTTTATATTTTTCTTTCCATTGTGTTTCAATTTATGGTGAATTCACTGTATAATGATTTTTAAAGGGCAGAAGCAAGCCGAAAAATCATGTGGATTTACCCATGGGATAAAATAAAAAAAAACCCCATAGGTAGAAACAGTGGCGTACCTAGGGGGGGGCAGGCGGCCGCCCTCCCAGAAAAAAAATTGGCCTAATTTTAAGGAAGGTCTTTTTTGTGCTGAGATTTTTGTAAAGACAAATTCTGAAATAGAAAATTTAGCGTTCAAAAATTTCTAAAAAAAAATAATTACGTTTTTTAGCTTTACAAATCGTTATTTTAACCCTTTTTTTTTTGCAAAAAACACTGACTAGCCCTGGGCTGAAAAAAATCCTGGGTGCGCGTACTGGGTAGAAAATACCTACCGGGTATATAATATGAACACTTTTGTGTATCTAACTACAGGAAATAATAGATTTTTATTTTTTTGCAAAACAAACATTATCAATAACTATGGTTCCGTTTTCTTATTAAAAAACTTCTAAAAATGCACAAAAGCTAAAAAACTTTTTCTTCGTATTATAATGACTTTTAAACGATCCTGTAGATTGAAAACCACATATAAAGAAAGTTAACAAGCCCGAAATCTTTTCTAAAATTGGCAGCTATGCTTTTTGTGCAAAAAAGTTTACGGAAACTTTTTTTTGTTGCTTTTAATTGTCGAGATTTATGGCAAAAAAGTCAATATTAGTTGAAAATGCACCACAACTGTACTTCAGGCATATAAATGTTATTTGCAAGTATTGTGATATCATTTGCAAATGTTCATGGTTTATTTCTAGTCAGTCCGGTATTGCGAAAAATTGCGATGCAAGAAAAACTTTGCAATAGGTACATAGACTATCATAATCGACCGTGTAAAGTTTTACAAAATATGCTTTTTGCTTGATTTTTGCCAGTGAACAATATATTATATTTTTGGCAATATTTTTATTTAAAAAGTACCACTTAGATTCTTTAAACAGCAAAATATATAATGAATTTGCTTCTTTTTTATAAAATTAAAATATGCCGATAAAAAAAACAAATTGTTGTAAATATTAAAAAATTGCATATTTTTTTTTTGCTTGTGAAAACAATTTTTCATTTTTACGAAGATTACTAACAACCTTTTCTTCGATCAACGTTGCGCTGCAATATGTTCGCAGCAATTATTAAGTTTTTATAATACTTTTCGATAAAAAATTATATTCTCTACAGCCTTATTACAGTTAAATTAAACAAACAAATAAATTTTTAGGTTTTTTAAACATTTTTTTTTTGTATTAAAATGTGCTAAATATACGTATAAAAAATGTATTCGTATTTAATTTGCCTGTGTAGCAAAAAATTGTGTATAAATCAAAGTTCACTATATTTTTTACTTGAATATAACAAAAGATCATTTTTTCAAAATTTCGTCAAAATGCAATGTTAGCAAGACATATTTTTTACTGTAAATGTAACATGACTACTATTTGTCATTTTTTGTTTCTTATTTTATACAAAACCAAATGAAAGGATCATAGATTATTTTCTAAAAGCCGGGAAGTACATTTACATTGACAATTTATAACTTTAAATGCAAATTATCGTATAATAAGTACGGTTGGTCACAAAAAAGTAAATAAAAGTTTTGTACTGCATTCCAGTGCGCTTATTTATGACTTTGTAACGCCTTCTTACTTAGAAGATTGAGCACATTTGTTTTAGTTTTTTTATAAAGTTTATGTTTTATGGTTTGCTATACTTAGGTGTATTTTGCATATAACTGAAAAACATTTTACCTAAAGGGGTATCGCGTAACTAAGTACGAAAACAAATATGGGATAAAATAATTTACAAGACTTATAAATGTCCTACACGCAATATGCATATGCATATGCAACATGAAACATAATGGAAATCCTTTTAAAGCGTTGTTTACAATTTATCAGGAGTTGTCCAGGGATGAAAAAAAATCAGTAAATTTTTATAAAAAATCCAAAAATCAGATTTTTTTGATTTTTTCTAATGTTAAAAAAAAATTATTTTTTGCTGTAAAAGTATAACGTAAATGGTTAAATGTTGCCTTAAGCTGTTCGAATTTGGTTTAAGTTCTTCTTTCAAACGCAAAGGTTTGCCCATGTGCTTAGTCTTGTGTAACAATAATCAGTTACCTTAGGGGGCGTTCTGAAAATTTCGTAATGGAATTTTGCAGCCTAAAATAAGAAGGTAAAAAATTACATTGGAATTTTACAATTTCATTAGAATTTTTTTGCATGTTCAATATTGATTTTCCTATGACAAGATTATTTTAACATTGATATATTTATGACCAAGGTAAGCTTCCTTGGACATTTTTTTTCCATTGACAAAATATAAAAAAAAATTCCATTGGAAGAAAATTCCACGGGAAAATATTTCTAACCCCCTTAATGTGCCCCAAAAAAATCGTTTTTTGGGTAGTTTTTTATAAAAAGGAAATAATAATACTACATGCATACAAGAAAACGTGAAAACTAGTTTCGAAGACAAATATATCATAGAAAGGGCTTTTTCTTTTTTTAAATTATACAAGTATATTAAAAAAAATACAACTTTAATTTATGTACCAAAATCATGCAAAAATTTGTTGATTTGAATCATTGATACAATCATCGATTAAATCATAAAATATTTTTTCTTGCCAACCCTGTAGTTGTCCCATTTTTACAAAACGACCAAACACGAAAATTTTAATATGTAAAACATGACGTTTTATGCGTACGTTGTCTATTCGGTTAATGGGTAGAGAGCGAATAAATTTGTAGGGCATTTTTTTTAGAAGGGTTTATATTTTTCTGGTTCAAAAAATAATAAAGGTGCTAAAATATATATTTTCGAAAAATTATGGAAAATTACTTTTTAAAAAATTACGAAAAAAAAGTATAAAAAAAAATTGTAGAAATTTATTGAAAAAAAAATATTTATACATGCTTTATTAACTTTTATAAATAAATGGTGCTTTTTGTGTTTAATCATCCATGCATTTGATGTTTCGCGCTCATATTACCTCTACGATCTATCATTAAATAAGTCGTTTAACAAAAAATTTTTCTTGCACTAAACAAGGTGTAATTAGTTCAGGATTGCAAAGATACACTAATAAATAGCGTCGTAGCAATTTAAAGTGCAATAAGGCTAGAATTTTGGTGTTCCAAGACAAAAATCAGTAAGATTAGTACATACTTTTGCAATGTCACCATGTTCAAACTGCGTATTTTTTACACCCCTTTTCAGGTATAAATGATTTTCGAATTTATTCTCTTGCATCTGATATATGATTGTACATTTACTAACAAATATTTTGTTAAGACCTTTTATGTTTATAATCATCTTTAGTTCGTGTAAAAATGGGCTTTTAAAATACTTTTTTTCTTACAAATTGTACGTTCATGCGCAAGTATTACGAGCAAGTCACTAATTCAGTCCACTTTTACATCTAGTAGTAAAAAAATGACATAAAACTAATATGACTTTTTTTAAGGTTTTTGTATTATAACTTTGTATTAAAAACGGCTATTTGGCTGCGTATATAGTTTTTAGAAATTGGCATTTTATCCATATTGTAATTGACAAGAGTAAACGAAAATGCGCTATACAAACAATGTTATTTACCAATAAAATATGTCAGATAATCCTACTTCTGTAAGAGACCGCAATGGGGCCATAATAGACAAAAAAATTATTAACTATAACTTTTTTATTAGAAATTATCTTACTTTAAAAAAATGTTTGTTGGTTTTATTTGTATAAGAACTTGCTATATATTTATTTCTTTTTAAAATTTATTTTAAGTTTAACGAACTCAAAAAAATCTACGGCTTAGGTAATAACATTATTTTCAACCTTTTTACTTAATTTTATATTTAAGGCAAATCAAAATCGTTTTTTCTATATATTTTTTCGTATTTAAAAAAATTCTCTGTTTAATTTAGCATAAAAAATTTTCTGTTATTAAAACTTTAGAGGTAAATTTGCGTTGTATATTTTGAACAATATAGTCAACCCTTGATCTATCATTTATTGTTATGACGCTGTTTGGTAGAACCGACTTAAGGTAACTATTGTCAAACATGTAAAATGATGTTATTGGCGCATTGCGCCACAATTATAATGTAAATGCTATTTGTTAATTTTATAATATGCAATGCGGATAATCTTTGCATGTGTTGTAGCGTGAATCTGTGTTTTTTTTCACAAATCGTTCGAAAAAACATTTTTGTATATTTACACGCAAAGGCTCTGCTTTTATTGTTTTATACCTTTGTGCTTGTTAGAACTTTTTTTCTCAAATGCTTTTTGGCTTCTTTTTTTTTTTTTTGTTTAATAATGCTTGCGTAGCACGCCCCTATAGATACCATGTACCTTGACTAGTTTTTAAGCGTTTTTCTTTTGATTGTATTCTACTTTCTTATTTTTTTTATTTTCGCATACGTATTGTATATTTATCTAACAAGTTCATATTTACACGTAAAGATTCCGACATTGCTTTTTTACTAGATTACTGCTCGTTGCTGTTAGAATAAACCAACAAAAAAGATCCATATATCCTTTACTCACAAAAACAACTATGCGGGGACTTTTTAATAATTAAAGCGTCTCTCGGTTAGATCAGAGTGTTGCAAAATTCTAACCTCTATACCCCTTCTTGACCAAAAAAAAAAAACAAAACTCAAAGCAAAGTAAAAATTTATTTTCATATAAAAAAAATTTAAAGCATCTCTTATTAAAAAATTTTATACTTAATTTCTTTTCTATGCAAGACAGGCAGTTCACAGCATTTTAAACAAACCATGTATCTTTACAACTGGAAGGATTGCAAAAAATCATTATATAAACTGTAAAATTGTACATCAAGCGTATTTTGCGATTTATACGTATCTATGTTACTGTATAATCTATAAATCTTGTCATTATTTGTTTACGAAATCCTCGTAATGTATAAATTAAGTTAAACAATATTATCATCACTTTTGTCGTTTTACTAAGAGTCAAATGATGCCGTTAATTCATTACGAAAAGCCTTGTTTGTGTTAGATACATATCTAAAGCAATTTGCAAAAATTGCGCTTTATATTTGCATAAAATAAAAGAAGTCTTTTTTTTCATATTTTATGCGCGTATTATTTATATTAGTATTAAAAAAACAGCACTGTGTAAATGTTGGTTTTAACAATATTTAACCCCCAAAGTTTGTTTTTTTGGACAAAAAAAAAGTTTTTTACTGTTCGTCACAACTATATTTTAACACTGTAATTTTGCATTTTATTTTTTATCTTGCTGTAAAAACTAGACGCTATGCTACTTTCAAATAATAAAACTATGTTCAGGGTAACAAACAAACTCGTATACGTGCAATTGTGTACATAATTCTTTTAAAGATGCAATTTTTTCTACACCCTTGTGAATACACCCCCAGAAAAACGCAAATTTTTTGTTGTTTGTGCGAAAAAGCAAATTGCGGACTAGAAAAAGGTTCATCTAAAGAAAAAAAAATAACATGAAAGTTAGTAGAACAAACAATAAAAATAAACTTATTAAAAGAAGTTCATAAAAGTAAATGTTGCATTTTTGAATCTCGCTAGATTCATCTATATAATTTTCCGTTGAAATCCCGGACCCCCGGGTATTTTCTAATATATAAGAAATGCCAAATAAAGAACACATTGCAAAAAGAACAAATGTTTGTTTTGTATATACATATTAAATTCTACGATGCATTCCGGAAAATTTTTAGTTTAGGTTTATGTTTAGGTTTTCGGGCATATTTTTACCATACACTAAAAAAGCTCCTTTTCAATTTAGCCAAAGTATAATGTGAATTGTTCTTTATCGTTTTGTTACTGATACAGCCTCCTTTGTATGTTAGATTGTCCAAAGAACTTTTTGGCTTTTTTTTGTACTTTATTGGCAAAAAAAAAGCATAAATTGTTGTATACTATTTTTCATTTTATTCCAAGTCTTTTTCAGACTACAAATTATTTGTTTTATATACCGAAAAAAAAATTATATCAAAAAATTTGCACAAATACTGCAAAAAAACATCGCTGACTTTATACCCTCGTGAAGAAAATATTTATTTTCGACATATACAATAAAATATTTCTAATGTTGATATATGCAAAATGCGCGAAAATAAAAGAAATTCCTAGTAGCTTGGGTTTCTCGGGGTCTCGGGTTCCCGGAGTCTCGGATTCCCAAACGATTTCAGTTTCGAAAGCAATTTAAAAAAAAATTCTGAAGTAAAAAGTCCTAAAATTAAAGTTAGGTATAGAAACATAATGCATGTCAGTAAATTAATATATAATTCTTTTATTCTTTTCTGTGTACATATTATCATTATTTGTTCATTCGTTATTTTTCTACCTTCCCTGTGTATTCCATACGCGCAAAAAAAAGTGTGCCACATTTTAAACTATCCGTGGACGTAACCTGAAGTCCTGCATATGCATTTTGCATTCTGAGGTACCACGGTGTGGCCCTTTGCGTATGTATTGCTTCGTAATGAAAACACGGGTTAAAAACGATCAAAGCAGATTTAATATTGCAAATTCTACATGATTGATTAAGCGGTCGTATACAATAAAGTATTATCTATTATCTTTAGTCTTTTTTTTCTACAAAAACATTGCAATTCTACACACATAGATTACTTTTATCTAATTATTATAAAATCACAGCACAAATCTTTGTAATTGTCTAGATAGTAGAGACCTGCACAGCACAAATCTTTACTATTATTTTGATAAAAAAGACCTGCACAGCACCGGTTATTAATCGCCAGGACCTGACCAACTTCGGACAGCATTTTAAATCGCAGTAATACTGGTACCACCCCAAAAGGTTTTATTAATGAACCGGATGCAAAAAATTATGCCAATGTTTTTTTGACAAAAACGGAATTATTAATTTTATATTGATGTTTTAAAATTACGAATTGCTTGCAAAAAGCGGTTGATATGCGTATATAAACACTTACGCAAACCTGCTATTAGATATAAACAACAAAAATATGTTATATTTACTATTAAAGTGTTTTTTTATAGTATTTACAACAAATAAAATGAGCTTATTTATACGACGTTATTTATTAAAATAATAAGAAAGCAAATAAAAACGTAAGCATTAAAAAAATATACTACAGATTAGTTTGCCTCTTTTAAAAGTGCATATGAATGTGGCAAACTTGACATCACATTTTATAATAATAGCACTATATTTAAAATTAAATTTGCTAAATTTTAACGTTAATATTTTACATGAGCAGTATAATTTTAAAATAAAAAAGTAGACTTTTACCGTTATTTATCTAATATTAAAACAAAAAAAACATTGTTTTTCGGAAAGTGAAATACAGACCGGAACGTACGACTGTTCGTTCCAGTCCAAAGCGGTCAATAACCGGACCGTGTAGGTATCTACTAAATAGCAGGTTTTTCCTACAAGAACCAAATATAAGCGATGAATATTATGTTATACTAGTATTCTCGCAAACAAACTTAGCCTGGTTTTGCATGATATAGACATGACAATACCCAAAAGTAACGCCGGGAAAGATTATATAGAAAGCATTAACCCGAACAAGTTTTAAATTGAATAAAACGTTTTCAGGCATATTTTATTCGACAAGTTTTTTTTTTTTGATGTCTTTTGTAATCTTTTTTATTTTTTGTAATAAAAAAAAAAACTAAAAACAGAAATAATATTACTAATTTTGCAATGGATTGTAAAAATAAACCACAATTCCTTAAAAGCAGCAATATAAGTCTAACACAAAAGCATAACTTCGCTGTTGTTATGATCTAGTAAATTACTAGCATTTCATACATTCTTTCTTTACATTAAAAAGTTAGCTTCCATTGATCGTAATAAAAAATTACTTTTTTATGCAGTATAAAAAGATTTATTAATTTTTTTATTTTGCAAAATTTAAACACCATCTTCTTTTTTTGTTGCGTGTATTCTATTCTCTATTGATCGGTAGCTTGGCCTAAATTTAGCTCGTTAGTATTCAAAATTTTAAAAAACCTAGAAACTATCTCATTTGGTTTTTTACTCGTTTTTTTTGCTAAATATGATACCGCGGATATTACAGGGGCGTAGGCAGAATTTATTTAGTATAGGGTTTTTATAAAATGGGGGCTAAAAAATTCATTCCGTGAATTATGTGATCATAAAAAAAATATTTTCTATATGTTTGAAAAAAAAACATCTCGACGGGAAGTTATGCTCAATTTTTTTCCCCTAAATTTAGACCCCCCCTTTTATTCAAGCGTACAAAAATCGGAAGGGGGGTTTGCCCCCCCTCCTTGCTACGCCTATGGGATATTAATGAATTATTTACTCTGGGTGCGTTGTACAAATGATAGCCGTATAAAAAATGACCTTAAATTATATAAGCTTCTAATGTAGAGATACGTGTTTTATATGTGCATTTACAAAATCAGCTTTTTGTACCAACCCATATAAAAAACAAATATCCATCAACTAAAGGTGTTTTTTAAAAGTAAAAAAATTTAGAAGTTCCATTCTGCTATTTTACACTAGTTCTATACAATAAAAAAATGCCAAACCATTTTTTAACAAAGCCCGCAAACAATTAGTTGTGCTCAAAGTGCCAAAATATGGTAACAAATGAAAAAAAAGTAATTTAAATTATGTTGTAAATGTAAAAAAATAATATTTAGATTATGCGATAAAATTTGTTTTTTACCCGTTATCAGGCATAAAATCAAAGGTAAAACTACAATATTATAGTATAAAGTATTTTTATACATCTCACACGTTTATACGTATCAGTGATACCATCTAGATATCTTTAGGAACTAGAAATTCATCATAGTTTTTTTGTTTGTAATTTGCAGCGCGTTTTTCTGTGACAAAAACAAATTTTTAGTTTAAAATTTGTTTATCACGTGCTATCGTATATTAAAATTTAAAAAGAAGAGCAGTTACACAATTACAAGCAAAAATTGATTTTATAAAAATTGCTACAATTAAATGGCTGCTACATATTTTGTGCAATTTATTTCATGCATGTTCTAGTTGTAATTGGTACTGTAAATAATATATTTTTCTTGCGGGTCTTTTTTGTACTAGTCATATACTTTACCACGCTTTAAACATCTTTCAGCAATGATATATTACAATAAATATATACAAAATATGTTGAATATATTTCATGGTAGGCTTTACATATGCATATTCAAATGATACTTTTTAATTTAATCTGACTACCACAGTGTGTTTGAACGTTAGTACTAAGAAAACCACATATTTTTAGTTAAAAATGCTGCGTATAAACTAACTTTTTTTTTCTTCTGCTGGGGTATAAAATTTAATACAAAACAGACAAATTAATGTATACGTCCATCTTGTGATCTATCAGAGCTTATATAAAAAGCATAAATTACTAATAAATTTGCCAGATTTTCATTTTAAACATTATCATAGCTTAACACACAAACTACACTTTTCGCCTTAAAATATTTCTTTTGCAGATCTTTAAATTGCGTTGATCAGCTTTAATAGTTTTTTTATTTGTGGCGTGGTAAGATATTCGTAAAAAATATAAGGCACGATTCACATTTTGATTATTACGGCTCTTGTTTGTAATATTACGCCCTCATATGCTACGATAAGAGGCCATGCGATTACTGTAGCTGAAATAACGTTAACCTGACAAAAACCTGAAAAATTTGACAGTTTGTGTATTTTTTGGCGTTTTTCTCTGCGGTAGTAGTGCGAGGAAATGTTTCTTTATTTAAAAGTAAATCAAAAGCAAAATAAAAGTTTAAAAAACCGTAAAGGTCATTCGCGAACGTATACAATGTATATAAGTGAACAATATGTACTTTTACTTACCACTTACCTGCT